>CM056058.1:62823753-62876253 GCA_029574335.1 Rana kukunoris | reverse complement strand
AAAAATAAATTCCCTAAATAGCTTCCTTTACCTTAGTGCAGTCCTCCTTCACTTACCTCAATCTTTCGATTTTGCTTTTAACCTCCCTGGCGGTATGATTCTTTCAGATTTTAGGTGCTAAAAGCGGTACCATTATTTGCAAGAGAATTTGGCGTTTTATACTGTAGGCTTGTAATTCTTAGGAATAACTCACTGAAATCTATCCAAACAAGAGTCTAATAGGCATCCTGGGTATGATTTTTTTTTTTTTTTCTTATTAAAAATTATAATATAATAAATAATTATAAAAAATTATAACAAATAATAATATAATTATAGTAAAAATTATTCAATAATGTAATCAAATCAAAATCACTGAAATTTGCTCAGTTGCAGAATTTTTGCTGTCATTATTTTTTTTTTTTTATGACGAATTTCCCCATAAATCGCTATCGCTAAATTCTGCAAGTGATTCTGATTTATTATCGCTGTTTTTTAGCTGCTCTAAAACAATTTTTGCCATAAAGGGACACTTTTGGTTGCTATGGGCAATCTACAGTTTGCAGGGAGAAAGAACAGTTTTTATTATATAAAATGACATGTAGTGCACAGGGCAGACCACTAGGGACATGGGGGGTGTGTATTTTTTACATACAGTACTGTAATCTATAAGATTACAGTGTACTGTATGTATAGTGTTTGTTTACATTTTTAAATTTGGCGCCGTTCCCCCCCCTACGTCGCGACGCTCGCAGGGAAGGGAATCGGCAGAACACACAGCATCAGGCGGACATCCGCCCGCCGTGTACTGCGGGGATTCATCGCTGGATCGCAGAGAAAAGGTAAGTAAACTTTTTTCTGCATCCAGCGAGGTAAGCACGTGTGTGGCACGGGGTTACCGATCTTAGCTTTAAAATCTCACCCCGTGCCACACACGGGAAGACCGCCAGGGAGGTTAAATGTCCTTATTTCTTCTGAGAAATACTCACTTCCTGTTCTTCTGTCTGTAACTCAACATTGTAATGCAAGGCTTTCTCCTTGGTGTAGAGAAAGCCTCTTGAGGGGGCAAGCAGGAGGGCCAGGACGCTATCTACTTTGCAGATAGAGAAAGGAGCTGTGTGTTAGTGGGCGTCCTGACACTCCTGCTCACCCCTTCACCTCTCAAGAGGCTTTCTCCACACCAGGGAGAAAGTGTCGCATTACTGTGTGTAGTTACAGACAGAAGAACAGGAAGTGAGGATGAGGTAAGTGAAGGAAGACTGCACTACGGTAAAGGAAGCTATTTAGGGGAAAAAAAGTTTACCTTTACAACCCCTTTAAGTGTAGCGCCTGGTTACTTCCAAGTACCTGTGCTATTGAAATTCAGAGGGCGATCGGAGTATTAGTAGACGCTGATCCAAATTGTTATGTTCAGAACAAGGTCTCTGTCTCAGCTTGGCTGTGCTGTGGGCTCATTCTGTTGGTCTGGGGTGTTCTTCCCACCCCAGTGCAGTAGATGGCAGTAGTGGAGTCAAGGTTTGGGTGCTTTTCCCCAGCAACCATTTGGGAGGTTTGAGCCTTGCTGTGCATGCTGGGGGAGGGTATTTATGGGGCAGACACCATTAGTTCGGAGTCTTCTTCCAGTGTGGCACCACATCACAGCACCCCAGGCCGGGGCGTGCGTGCCACGCAGTGTTCCTGGTTCCGGGACCATGCTGGTCCGGAGCATTTGAGCAGCGGCGGGGACCCAGTGATCGACTGGGTTCCCATTCTAGAAGATCCCAAGCGGCATAGCTGTTTGGTGGGGAGTCCATCTGCGGAGAGCCAATGAGAGGCTGGTGATCCAAAAGGATTACGACAAACCACCGGGGGTCAAGGTAGCCGGACACTAAAGGATTGATCACCTGTCAGTCGGTACCTGGGTGACTAGAAGAAGGAGATCCAGGTGCATTTTTTTAAGGAGGGTTGTCTCCGTAATTGTAATCAGTGAGGGCCTGTGGCAGAGGTTTCTCCCTTAGTCCATTCCAGGAGGGTCTGTGGCAGAGACTTTTCCCCAAAAAAGGTTTGAGTGATACTCTGGCTGCCAGGTCAGTGAGAGAGGCCTGTCCAGGTACTCTAAGCCCACTCAGACAGGAGTGGTGCGGAAAGTGTTACATATGGGAGCAGGACTTTTTCCAAATACTACACCTGACTCTGCTGTTCTCCTTCTTCCTTCAACTCTATCCTTTCACCACCAGTTTATTGTTTTTAGCCGGCTGGGTAATAAAGAGCACAGCAAAAGACACCTGTTGCAGACATTTCTTTACTACTGCTATATGCACCATACACCCCTAGGAATTCGGAGAGCCACAAGGTAAATGTGCCACCCAAAACAAACCAGCAGCTCCTCCGGGGGTAGTGCTACATAAGCAACAATCTCTATCTACCTTCAGTAAATTATTCACAAATACTGAGTATGTAAAGAGCCACTAGATGGCGATATTACAATGCATTATACAACCATTAGCATATTCAAGAATTAAACAAAAGCACATAAACACCTGCCGAAGGCATGACAGGGGCACTCTAATACAGTAAGTGTGTTAATGGCAGGAGCACCAGGTGAAAACAGAGGGGAAAATAGTCTAAATTAAAAAACTTTGCAGCCACATCGAAGGATTAAAAAGCTGTAATATATATTTTTGGTTTTGAGTTTAATACGCTTTAAGACCAAAATGAAAAGACTATGATAAAAAATAAATAAAAAAAAGTATTTCCTGGGACTTGTCTGTCCTCATACCAAAGTAAAATAGGCCTTTCATATGCAATGGTAGATATTGTAGGAGGTAGGCTCTGAGAAAGGTGGGAATCACAAAGTCAGATATACCTCTATCTTTCAGAACCTGGGTCTCAACAAAAAATTGTGCCCATTTGGAAAAGGCTAAGGCTTGTTTGCCAGGAGTCTGGGAATGTCTGCGTACCACATACTTGTGGGCCAATTCAATGCACTGAGCTACACCAGAACACTTTCCACCTCTAGCATAGGGTGACCAGACATCCCCGGTTTCAGGGAACAGTCCACGGATTGAGGACACTGTCCCGGACCAAGTCTGTCCCCGGTTTTGTCCCCGGATTGGATTTGAACAGGGGCTGTGGAAATTGTGCAGAATAAAAAAAATAAAATAAAAATGGAATTACTTCCCCCCTGCGCTACACCGCTCCTACTAGCTTAGGGGGTGTATTTTTTCCATTATTTGTGACCCATTCTGATGATCATGTGCTGGTCGGAGCAGAGGGAATATTTCTTCAGTTTCGGGTGTATGCCTATTCACCTCAGCTCACATGTCCTTCTGCCTTGGCTCATGTCCAGGCCAGCCACCTGCCTGTTTATCTCCTTGCCTTCCCTGGCATAGTGATCTTCCTCCGCTCCCCACGCAGTAGTAGCCGGGGCCCGGAGAGTAAGACTTGACAGGCTGTGAGGCGGGGGGCATCGGCAACAGGCAGAGAGTGGCTGATTGCCGCCATTACTAGTAAAAAAAAAAAAAAAAATATGTCCCCGGATTTCATTTCAAAATTTGGTCACCTTACTCTAGCATGCACAGCAGTCAGGAGAGAATCTTTAGCAGAGGGAAGGCATAGAACAGCTTGAATTGAATCCAAGGAATCACCAGATCATCTGCTGCAAAGGCCATAAGATCCCTGAGCCAGTCTACAAACCTGTGTAGCTTGCTGTTGATACTGGAGGCCAGATACCCACCTCTCCCTGCCTCCCCCTTAACAAACAAACCCCCTCCCCCAAGTTTGCACTCACCCCTCCACGGCATGGTCCCCCCTCACTCACTCCTTCACGGCTTCTCTTCCCGGCCAACCTGATCCGCTTCCTGTCCTGATTGGCAAGGAGGAGAAGCCGGAAGACATTAGCAAAAATGTATTTGCTAGTGTCAGGATCAGTTCACCTGGATTATGTTGTTTTTACCCTGCCCCAATAGGTAAGCCAAGCATCCATTGTGACCACTTTCTAGGGCATGGGAAGAAATTACTTTTCGAATGCAGTGCATAGTGGGAGATCCACCATGCCAATGAGAGAATTGTTTGGCTTCATAGATGCGTAGGACGGTCTGCAAAGTTGATCACTTTGTTCCACAAGGTGAGAATGTTGAGTTGAAGTGTTTTGGAGTGAAACAGGGCAAAAGGGGGACCTGCCTTAAAAAGCAGCTACCATTCGGCCCTGAATCCTCAAGCAAACTGAGGGTGCTTTTTCTGGCTCTAAAGGCCTACAAGTGAGACCTTATGGTGGCAATCTTTTGAGGAGGAAGAACAATTCTGACTGTCCACTCAGTTCTGGGTGTGCAGATTCAGACAGAAGACCATCACCAGCACACCATGGAAAGCAACATTTTGGAGCCTAGGACTCCGTCAGGCATACGACTATCTTCAGCTCTAACTGATGGTCGCTACAGCACCTGTTGATTTACACAGCAATTGTCCGGGAATGTGTGCATTTGTATCCAGATTCTCCAGTGTGAGAGCCTGAGCAGACTTTGGAAAGTTGATTACCCAGTCGATAGTTTGAAGAGTCGAGTTGCACTTTGGCTGACAAAGTAATCCTTCAGTAGGATGACTTCCAGTAACCTGTGACATGGATTCTCTGGGTCGGCGACCAATAAAACTGCTTGTTTTTGAGATGATGCTGGCCAAGTGGAGGGTAGTAAGCAGGGAAGAAGAGACAGAAATTCTATTTTGTACCCCTTTGAAATTACAGATTGGACCTGGAGGTCCAGGATGTCTTGGATCCAGATTAGCAAAAATGAAGCAACGCAGACTCTGAGGAGAAGAGACACACCCCTATATTGTGAGAAGGGCTTTTGGGTACGCTTGGTGGACCAGGGCTTGAGATGAAAAGTGCTTAGGCTTGGTTTGGTTGATGACTGGGAGAGCAAAAAAAAAAAAAACCTTTTGCCAAGCTGGAGTAGCTGTGGGAGTATGCGACTTCAACCTTTTCCTATGGGGTAGAAGCACCTTCCCCATCAATTCCTTGATGAATTTATCAAGGGATTCCTCAAACTGACATTCACGGAACCTCTTACAAGGTTGGGTAGACCAAGCTCTAAACCACATAATTCTGTGTCCAGAGATGAGACATTCTAGACTGGATTGGTGAATTACATTCTCTTAGCATCCATACAAAACAAGGCTCAGTGCATCAGCTGCAACTGTTCTAAGAGAAGATAGTTATAGACAGGATTATGTTCTCTACCCACTTCCATACATGGCACTTAAACACCTTCCTGCCTAATCCAATTGTCAGCTTTCAGCGCTATATAAATGACAATTGCGCGGTCATGCTACCCAAACAAAGTTTTTATAATTTTGTTACCACAAATAGAGCATTCTTTTAGTGGTATTTGCTAAACATATAACAAAAAAAAAGACCCAAATTTTTGAAAAAATAAAATAACGTTTTCCGTTTGTTTCGCTTATAACATTTTGTAAATAAGTATGTTTTCTCCTTCACGGATGGGCACTAATTAGTGGGCACCCATAGGCGACACTGATGGGCACTTATGGATGCATCCCTGGTGGCACTGGCAGTGGTAGGCATTGTGGGTGGGCACAGATTGGCAGCTGCCTGGGCACAGATTAGTATTACCTAGTGGTCAAGGGGGGCATACCTGGTGGTCCTGTGCGGCTTCCCTGGTGTTCCTAGGCGGGATCCGAGGGGGGGGGGGGCTGCATTGATAAACTATCAGCACAGACTCCCCTGTCAGGAGAGCAGCCGATCGGCTCTCCTCTACTTGCGTCTGTCAGACGTGAGTGAGGAAAAGCCGACCAACTGCTCTTCCTGATCACGTGGTATAGAGTCTCCGTTAGAGACTTTTTACCTAGATCAGAGTTGCGGTGTGTCAGATCGCCACGATGCGCCCTGGCTTGATATCCTGCCAATGTCATATGATGTCCAGTCAGAATATTGAAACCACTTTTCCACCATCATTTTGCTATAGGGTGGGTGGAAAATGGCTACTCATCTATCCAGTTTGCCAAAGTCTAGCAAATAGACATTGCAGCAAAAGCCAGCTGCATGACTAGTCCTTCAAGGTAAAAGAGGCCTTCAAAACACCTATCGATAGAATGAGGGATCAACTAACAAGACAGCCCCCTTTTTCTTTTAAAACTTATTTTCCACATGATACATTTCAGCAAGAAGCTTGAGAGGTGTAAATATTCATGAGTAAGCCAATTCTCCTAATGCACATCCAGTGTGTGTGTGTGTGTGTGTGTGTGTGTGTGTGTGTGTGTGTGTGTGTGTGTGTGTGTGTGTGTGTGTGTGTGTGTGTGTGTGTGTGTGTGTGTGTGTGTGTGTGTGTGTGTGTGTGTGTGTGTGTGTGTGTGTGTGTGTGAAGTTTTTTTTTTTTTTTTGCCAACCTCTTAGGCCACGTACACACAATCGGTCAAAACCGATGAAAATGGACTGAAGGTCAGTTTCATCGGTCCAAACCGATCGTGTGTGGGCCCCATCGGTCAGTTATCATTTGGTCAAAAAAAAAAAAGAGAACTTGCTTTAAAATTTAACCGATGGGCACCTAACCAATAGGTCAAAACTGATCGTTGGTATGCAAAAGTATCGGTTAAAAAGCAGCGCATGCTCAGAATCAAGTCGACGCATGCTTGGAAGCATTGAACTTCGTTTTTTCAGCACGTCGTTGTGTTTTACGTCACTACGTTCTGACACGATCGTTTTTTTAACTGATGGTGTGTAGGCACATCAGACCATCAGTCAGCTTCATCCTTCGGACCGTTCTCATCGGATGGACTGATCGTGTGTATGCGGCCTTAGAGCTAGGCAGCCTATTTTGCATTGTGTCAATCAGTTAAAGTCTACAGAAAAGTGCAATTGACAAGAACCCATAATCTGGGTTTCATAATATTATATTTATTTTAAAAATAATACTCTGCTATACTAGCTGTATCTCCGTTGTTTTTCTCAAACAGGTTAGGAAGCTCTGGTCTCTGATTCCTGGACAGTCACTGTAGTATATCTGGCCCCTGGAAAAGTTCTAGGAGTGCCAAAAGTTTACCAAAGAATTCAAACATCTGCTTTTGTCAGATAGGTTGCATAGTGTGCACCTGAGAGGGAGCTAGAGCAAGAAGCGGAGTGGAGTCATAATAAAGATACTGCCTTGGGATAAAGGAACAGATGTTGCTGACAGCACCAGAGCCAAATTTGATGGGAAGTAACACGTGTACAAAGCCTCGTACACACAAGCAGATTATCGGATGAATTTTCATCAGTTTTTAAAAAAAATTATTGTATGCTAGTCTCATATCGGAAGCGAGAGGTTACTTTGATATATAAATTCTCATACAACATTTCTGAATGGCCTTGTGTCAGAAATGTGATAATGTTATGTCAGAAAGTAAAGCACAACTTGTGCATGCACAGTAGGAAACCAGCCATGAAGCCAGAAAGCAGAACATCTAAAGAACAACAGGCCTCAGGTAGGATCAGCGATCACAGATCGCGGCGAACGGCCAATCAGAGGGGCCGTTTGCGATGCGACCTGTGCGGCGAATGAGAGATTATCTCATAGATCATCTCTCATTGCCGTTTTACACAGAGACAGCATCCTGTCTCTGGAGAGGAGGAGACCGATCTGTGTTCCTTGTACATAGGGACACAGATCGGTCACCCCCCCCTCCCCCCCACAGTTAGAACACACCTAGGATACACATTTAACCCCTTCCTCACCCCCTAGTGTTAACCCCTTCAATGCCAGTCACATGTATACAGTAATTACTGCATATTTATAGCACTGATCGCAGTATAAATGTGAATAGCGCCAAAAATGTGTCAAAAGTGTCCTATGTGTCCGCCATAACGTCGCAGTACCAATAAAAATCGCAGATCGCCGCCATTTCTAGTAAAAAATAAATAAAATAAAAATAATTCTGTCCCCTATTTTGTAAGCGCTATAACTTTTGCGCAAACCAGTCGCTTATTGCGTTTTTTTTTTTTTTAACAAAAATATGTAGAATACGTATCGCCCTAAACTGAGAAAAAAAATTGTTATTTTTTTTAAATTGGGATATTTATTATAGCAACAAGTAAAAAATATTGTATTTTTTTCAAAATTGTTGCTCTTTTTTGTTTATAGTGCAAAAAATAAAAACCTCACAGGCGATCAAATACCACCAAAAGAAAACTCTACTTGTGGGGAAAAAAGGACGTCAATTTTGTTTGGGAGCCACGACGCACGACCGCGCAATTGTCAGTTAAAGCGACGCAGTGCCGGAAGCTGAAATATCACCTGGGCATGAGGGGGGTATATGTGCCCAGTAAGCAAGTGGTTAAAAGTAGTACAGACGAGAGATAATTTTTCCCCCTGTACAAATAATTAGCAAGACCTCACCTGGAATGTTCAGTTTAGGGCACCATTTCAGAAAAAGGAAATTGGGGAAAGTGCAGAAAAGGGCAACTAAACTGATAAGAGGCATGGAGGAGCTCAGCTATGAGGAAAAATTAGAGGAACTGCATTTGTTCTCCCTTGAGATGAAGGGGGATATGATCAATATGTACAACTACATAAGTGGCCCATATATTGAAATTGGCAGTTATTCACCTTAAAGGGGTTGTAAAGGAAAAATGAAGCATCCTTTACCTGCAGACATTCCTCTTTACTCTTCCTCATTGTTAGTTTTTGCTCAGAAGTTGCTCTATTTTTTCTCTGTTCACTTCCTGCTTGTCTGATTTACTGACCACCATGAAGGGAGGCTTTACTGCAGTAGCCAGTAACGTGCTCACCCCCTCCTGGGAACTACATCTATGCGGCAGGACGCTCTCTACGTGTTAGAGACTTCAAGGAGGTGCCGCAATTCATACTGTAATGTAGTTCTTACATGAACAAGTGGTGCAAACCAGGAAAGGAGAGAACACAAACTAGAAAGCAGGAGGCGATATAGATGAAGGAATTTAATAGGTATTTACTCGTTTGTTAACAGAATCATTACACTATTCTGTCTGTCTACCTTGCAGACATTAATTTTAGGCAAAAAAATGTGTTTTCCTTTACAATTCCTTTAAGGCTCGGTTCACACTGGAACCGGCTGCAGATTGCACAGGAACACAGCGCGTTCCCACTCTCTGGTTCAGGGATAAATCTTTGCCTGAGCTAGACACGTTTCTGTGCAGTGCGCTCCGCAGCCACTCCAGAGATATGTGAAAGGGCTCCATAGAGAACCGGTCACATTCTCCTGCTATGCAAATTAATGTGGGGAAACACACATAGGCGTGGACCAAGCCTTAGGAGTTCCAGGCAAAAATAAAACTAGGTCTTGAACAATAGACCAGACGACTCAATTTTGAGTCTAGTGTTTTTTTATTTATTTTAGTTTTGAAAGCTTACTTCTGTTCTAACCTGACCGTGGCGAGGTATGTCATTTACGCATCTGCCCCCCTCCCTCACTGCTTTCTGGGACCTGCGTTTTCCAAAAGAAAAGGCCATTCAGAAAGTAAAGCACAACTTGTGCATGCACAGTAGGAAACCAGCCATGAAGCCTGAAAGCTTCTCTGCCAGTTTCCCCTTCGTTGCAATGCCTACAGCTGGATGAACTGGCTTTGGGGTGCCAACCTCGCATGATCCCTGGACATTTGTAGCTGCTCACTTTAGAGGCTGGAACTCTGCTTTTAAAAAAAAAAGTTATACTTTACATCTCCTCTGTGCAATTGGTCCTCTGAGCAGCCTGGATCCACCTCTTCTCAGGTCCCTCTTTACTGGTTGAGGAGCACTCAAAAGGAGGGATGTACCAAGAGCAGCAAGTTGTCACCCAGAGCAGAGCGCTGAGTATCCATTCAAACATAAAGCCCTGACTGGCACCATCCTCTTCTCCCCTGATTGGCTGAGACAAAGCAGCAATGATATTTGCTCCCACAGCTGTCAATCAGGAGTGTACAGGATGGTCAAGGAAATCGTTAATATTGCTGGAGAGGGAGGTCCGGTAGGTAATTAGGGGGTGCTCGGGAGGCTGCCACACAGGTTTTTATCTTGATGCATAGAATGAATTTGTGATGACCTAAAATAAGTTGTAGACAAGGGGGCACTGTATGTCTGGAGGAAAAGCGATTTACACTCAAAATACAGAAGGGCTTCTTCATGGTAACAGCTGTTGAATAGGCTCTCTTAAGAGCTGGTTCTGGCCAATGCAGCAGATTTTTTTTTTTTTTTTTAGAAAGGTCAGGATTCTTTCCTAAATGTACATAACTGATACTAACATTTATAGGTAGAGTTGATCCGGTGAATATTTTATTGGCTCTTGGGGAGAATCAGGAAGGAATTTTATTATTTACTCTGCTGGGGCAAAATAGGATAATGCTTTGAGTTTTTCCTTCTTCTGGATAGTGGAGGTGGCCCCCTTAGTTAAACTGGATGGGATGGTCTCTTTTCTAAAAAGAGATTAAAGGGTAACTAAAAGGAAAACAAATTTTTTGCTGAAATGACTGTTTACAGGGTATAAAGACATAAAAGTTAACTGATTCCTTTTCAAAATGATTAAAAATAGATAAAAATCAATCATATAATGTGCCTGCAGGTTAGTTTTACTTTTGAACTGGCTTCATGTTTCTGTAAAATAGACACACAGAACAAAAACAAACAAATCCAGGGCAGTGTTTTGTTTTTAAAATGAATCGGATTAGTTCTGGGAAGTTTTAGACACACAGTAATGACAGTTTAAACCATTGTGAGAAAGCTCCCAGTATGGTGGTTACAAGGAAACAGACAAGCAGGAAGTGTGGAGAACAGAGCAGGATTACAGCAACTTCAAAGCAAAAACAAACAATAAGGACATGAAACCAGTACTGCAGTAAGGTAAAGGAAGCTATTTAGCTAAACAAAAAAAAATTCCTTTAGTGATCCTTTAACTATGCAACTTGGCAGCTGTAACTAAGCTATATGTGTATTTTCTTTTGCACTGCAGGTTGCATATAGACAAGCATTGTCTAATTTTTCAGGGAACGTCTTAAACTTTTAAATGTTACTGGACCAGACTTTGCCCATCACAGTGGGCATACACACTACCCCAAAAATAGTTTTTCATTGTCTAGGCACTAGGAAACCTGGATTACCAAGATACAGCCCTCTACTTATCTCCATCAGAAACAAAGTGTGCAGGACCGACATCTGATTAAAGCTACCATGTTATCGCAAGAACAGGTAGAACCACCATTTATGGTCTGGCAAAAGTTTTTCAATACTTGCAGCACATTTAAGGGATAAAACTTAAAGCAGATCTAAGGCCTCATCAGCCAAAACTGCTGGAAAAGGGCATCTCTTGTTGGACATAGAGAAGCCTCTGCTTCACTCAGATCATGCATTTGTCTTTCCCTCAAGACCATGCTCTGCAAAACAAAAAAAAGTAGTTTGTGCAGATTGCTTGAGCTGCCCAGTCCCTCACTGCTTCTTCGGTTTTGCAATAAGAGGTCGTGGGGCAACTGTTTAAGAACAGTTGCACTGCATACTAACACTAGTGGTGCAACGGATCGTCACTGATCCGCATGGATCGACAGCTTCAGATTGGCACACATGTGATCCGCGGAGCAGCTGACATTGAAATAGTCTCCGCTCTGCCTCCTCCTAATGCTGGGATGTATTCTGAAAGGAACAGTATTCCTTACCACCAGGTGGCACCGTGTGTGACCGCCCTGCTTCATTTATGTGGCCAGGGAATGACATTGTGGGTTACAGCTGATGACAGCTTCCTTGGCACAAGTGTATGGAGATATTGTGGGATGCAGGGCAGTGTGCCCAATTCTACCAGGGGCTCAGTTCAGTCTTTGGTGGCATTGAAGCTCAAGGAGTTTGCAAAGTGAGTAATGGTCAGCCAGTGCCGTATATCACCATACCCTGCTCACCCTGCATTCATGTTACACATATACGGTATCTAGCTGTGCGAGGCAAGCTTCCATAGTCAGTTATCACCAATTCTAAACCTACTACAAATAATTTGAACAAGTTATATTGGTAATCCATGAAGGCTAGCTTCACATTTGTGCACTGTAGGAACGCATGCAAAATCACACAATGCATAAAAAAACATAGTAATTTTTCAGGCACACAGCATCCACCCATGCACACAAAGTGTGTGATCGTGTCATGCATTTTGGTGTGCTACAATTTTCAAAGCATCATGCACGTGTGTTTTTTTTTTTTTTTTCAAGCTGCCCTAAGCATGATCCACAAAACTGCTCTATTGCACCTGCATAGGTGTGAGTGGGGCCTGAAAAGATCAGTGGGTAAAAGGCAATGTTACACATCAGATTTCAGCTTCCTGGGACTGAATCTGGGAACTATTAAGTAGAACTGAACTGCTGTCTGTGCACCATTTAGGGTTCTTTCACATGTGCGACAGTACCCTGTGTTTAAACACTTGCATACTGGGCACTTTCACCCCCTTCCTGCCCAGGCAATTTTCAACTTTCAATGACAAATGCTCAGTCATGCAATGCTGTACCCAGACAAAAATGTTGTAATTTTTTAAATCCCCTGTATGGGAGCATTTTGGCTTCCCTGTCAAATATAATGATGAAGGAAAGAGGTTGGAGACTGTGTGGATTTGTGTTTTTTGCTGATCCGATCGTGACTCTGATCCAAGGCACAATCCGAAACAGGAGTTTTTTTTATCCGTTCCACCCCTAACACTAGGGCAGACTTTCCTTCAAAACTGAGCACTCAGCCCCTACTGCATCCATCTTCACCTAGCCTTCCATATGGTTCACACACCAGCTGCTTGAATAGTCAGGCTGTGATGTCAGTTATGTGCCTGCATACAAGAAGCACCACCCCAGCACTCTGAAATCAGAGAGCAATCCTTATACAGTGAATGTGAATATCTCACAAACTGCACAAGTTGAAATTCACTGTACCTACAGGAAAGACTTTATAAACATGCCTGTAGGTACAGGTTTATTACCCTGCTTTTCACTACAAAAGGGCTTCAAGAATGCAATAGCAAAGTATATTACACCAACTTGCAAGATGACATTTTTGGCAGTAGCCATAAAGAATACACAAACACATAGTCTGCAGTGGGAATTTATTAACAAAAAACAAAACATCAAGATTTTACCATTCATCTCCCATGCTTACTGGTAATAACCACCAACTACAAATTGAGAGGAAAAAAAAAAAGTTCCCACTGGGCCATTTTCTTGAAATTTAAATTCAGCCAAATTCCGACAGCTTAACTGCACCACCATTGCTCTGGTAATTCACTTAAACTTCACAATCTTTGGTGGCTGCAACTAAGCCATCTATGCAGGAACATTAGAAAATGGCATTTTACCTTTTATTATTGTGGTCCTGATTTGAAAAGGCAACAATTAAAAAAAAGGGAAAGCAGACCTATATACCAAAGTAACATTTCTTGATCCAACCTGGCCATCCTGCCCTTTTAAAACATAACCAGTTAAAGCTGAAACTGCCAACAGAACCTGGCAATTTAAACTATCTGATGTCAGTCACATTCTCTGTTGAAGGGAAGCATAACAGTCAGATGACAAACCAGTCATTGGCTGGCTAGAGATCATGAAACCAAACAGGTCAGCATTTGGTCATATGGCCAACATCAGAGAAAGTCCAGAGCACCAGTTTTTGTAACAGTATTGCTGCACTTCTGGTTAAATTTACATTAAAACAGTATGGACAGGGGAAACGTTTGTTATAGCCCCACAGGCCTTTCTTAAGATCAGGGTAAGTTTGTCCAATTGCCTACCAGCAGATAACAGCTCTACTGCAGCCATCTACTGACAGACAAATGGTTATTACCATCCCCCCACCCCCCCCTCCCATTAAGGGCAACAATTCCATACCCTTTGGCCTATATATAGCAAACATATTGGGAAACATTTCAATAACTTATCCAGAACCAACCTTAAGGAAAAGGCTCCCATCACTAAAGTAGGAGATCCTCTTCAATAAATAAAAGAAAAATCCGTAATCCTGCATATAGTTTCGTTCACTTATCTTAGAAAGCAGATTTCAAACAAAAATACACCAAGTGGATCACCACTTCTGAAATGGATCCCAATGATGAACTGCTCTTCAGACCTTCCCCCCTCCCCCCCTCCCCAAAAAAAAACCAGAATGAGATGCATACTCAATCTAGAACAGTTATTTAACTGAGCAAAGCAGATTTTACCATACTGCTTTGTAATGCCAGTTTAGTACAAACGTTGGGCAAAGAAAAAGATGCTCCCATCTCATTCTGGGGAGAAAAACAAAACAAAATAAAAACCCATGAAAAATATTTCCTTGTCAATTATGTTTAGAATGGAGAAGCCATTTTCCAAATTGTAAGGGTATAAGTGAAGCTCCATCTTTTTAAAAGCTCCACTAGCAGCTCTTAAGCCAACGTTATTTGCTGCCAGACATCAATTGCAGTCATTTTACTAAAACTACTAAAAAGTATTGCTCATTAGTATGCAAAACAACCTGTCAATATTTGGAAGACTGCAACTTGAGAACCAATGTCACGTATACAACGTATACGAAGAGGGATAAAATTGTTATTGTAGAGCATCTTTTACTTTGCCTTGAATTATGTTCCTCAGTATAGAATATCGTAGACAGCACCTTGGAGGCAACTTGAAAATTGCTGCCATAATATTCCTAGGGTGCTCAGTGTGTAAACTCCTTGTGCAATATTGAAACTGAGCACAAAACCTCCTGTGTATATATAGAGGTTTAAAAATGTGGTGGGGAAAAGAAATTCATGGGTGATCATAGCTTTAGCACCAGCAATACTGCCACTTGAAGTTGCAGTAAAACACTGCATGATGACAAGTGCAGCGTCAGAATAACTGGGCAAAGGAAGCCATTTATTGCACCATGATCCCAATAAATGAAATTGCACAGGAAAGGATTTCAGTAGCAGAAACTGCAAGTCTCAAGTTAAACTATCCCCATTAATGACTTTTTGCCAAATATTTCTGCTTGCAACCTATGTTTTTTGGGTTTTGTAAATACAAATACACAGCAGTTGCCAATTCCTGTGCTTCCAAGGGGCACCTGGATGTGCAATACTAAATTGTAGAACAAAATTCTAGCATTAACCTTGAAGTAAAATGGGACATATTATGGATGCACAATCCAGGTGTTGTGGGAAGGGGCAAAAAAAAATTCAGTGATGGTTACTCCTGATACTTGGAAAACAAAAAAAAAAAAAAGCATTTCACTGGGTAATACTTCAGAATTTGAAGGATGGAGGAAAAACCAATCCATTTTGAGAATTAGGGAGGAAATACCCATTTCCAGATAACCCAAAAAAGTTATGTAACTTAGGAAACATTCCATTAGCAATTTCTATAAAATGTTGCAAGACTTAACCTCTTAACAGGTAGGCAACTCTCAGAACTCCAGTTGTGGTGAAGCTACAAATCCCTTAATGCCTCTGCCTCTGGAGTCATGCCTGTGGCTGTCCGAGTCTTACAGTGCTTCATGGGATGCATCGATCAAAACAGCTGAAGTGCCAACGATTTCCTACCCCACTCTAGAATTTAGATGAGGTTTTAATTCACAAAGAAACCTTCAGTAAACCATCAAAGACAAAACTAAAATGTATACCTCCCCCATAAAAAAAAATGTATATATATATTTACAGTTTTGTACAAAGTATACACATCAAATCCAACAGAATTTTCCCCTCATGCAATGGACATCTTTAAGGAGAGGGGTATGGATTTGTATATCTGAACACAAATGTTGCTTGCAGGTTAATAAAAATTACACATTTAGTGTTCAAAATAAGAACAAAAATCAAACAGCAACTTCAATAAAGGTGGAGAGGATTGAAAAATGAGTTTTCACCCCTAAATTGTTTTCTGACTCAGGCTCTCATTTTTTGCTTGTGTAATTACAGGTGTACATATTTACAAATCATTGGGACCCCTGAAGCAAGCTTTTGATTTTTCAGATGAAAGTATGCATGAACAGTTTTACAGCTAAGTAGTTCATGATTTGCAAATTCCACATATGGTTAAGAGAAAGGAAATTAATATTGTGTTTGTCTTATAAGGGCTGCATGAAAGGTCTTATACATAAGGCACTTTGCACAAGTAAAATAGTTTGCTTATGGAATATCGGTAAAACATGAACTCTAAACTGCCGCAAGAAAATGTACAGGAATAATGACAAGCCAGTTTTCAACTGTATGCAACTTTCCAACTGAAGGGACTTCCTAAACCAAGTATTGCATTGCTGACCCAGGTGAAAACAAAAACCATTATAAGCATATAATAGTGCAAGGGTCCTCAAGCAGAAAAGTGGCCAGAAGGTTTTCTGTTATGCACTTCCTCTCCCAACGGAACAGAATGAGAAAACAAATAAGTGCAACTACATTAATCTTATGAGCACACAGTGCAAACAATGGGGTCATTAAAAATGTCTGAGGGGGGTAAAACAAAAAAATAATAATCAGGCTCAAAACTGCTGGTAAGTGTTCTAGAAGGCAGGAGGAAATAAAGCCATGAAGGGAGGGGGAGGGAAGAAGCCCTCATTAAGAAAATTATGCATGTTGGGATCCTCATCTTCTCAGGGCCAGACCATGCCTAAAACAAAAACAAATGAAAACTGTTAAGCAATCAATACTCATTACATTTAAAGAACGTGCAGGATTGAAAAAAATATTAATGCCAACCTATGTGGCACAGAGCGGCTCCAAGACCGAGAAGCGAGCAATCGCATGACCGCTGATTTCTTGGTCTTCACTGAGCAGAGTGGTGATTGTAACCAGTTCTCTGACTGAAGCACCAGGCTGTTGAGGCGATGGGAGCAACTTGCTCAGTGGCACGCCGCCGAGAGGCTGAGCCAGCTGCAAGTCAACAAGCTGGTTAACATTGTCGAAGGTCCCTGCAGAGACCAACAGGCTCTGTGACATTAGCCGACAGCAATTTTAGCCCACTGTCAGCCAATTCTGGGTCACAGGAATGCAGAACCAAGTGCATACTTTTTACTGTCTCATTCTTCTCCATTTCTAGACAGTTATTAATTTCCTTGCAGTATAGGAAGTCATGTCTGTAGCAAAGGAACAGAAGCTGTAAAAAGTAACCCCTTTTAACCACTTACGGGCCACCCGCCTTCGTTATACGTCGCTACTTTGAAGAGGGATACTGTTATGGTAGCAGTCAGCTACCATAACCCCAGTATCCTCTTCAAGAGCAGGCAGTCCGCTTTCAGATCAAAGTGGTCTCTGCTAGAGATAATTCTATAACTCAAAACATGCAACCTGTAGAATTTTTTAAACATAGCCTATAGAAATTTGTAAAGCGGAGGTTTACACAAAAAGTGAACCTCCGCTTTTTGGATCCCTCCCCCCTCCAGTGTCACATTTGGCACCTTTCAGGGGGGTGCAAATACCTGTCCAAGACAGGTATTTGCACCACTTCTGGGTTCGACTCCCACAGGAATCCAGCCTCTTCACGTCACCCCCGCTGTCTTCTGGGAAACACTGCTCCCAGAAGAGAGCGGGGACCAGTGATGGCGCACCGCGATCCTCGCGCATGTGCAGTAGGGAATCGAGCAGCGAAGCCGAAAGGCTTCTCTACCCGATTGCATCACCAAGGATGGTGGTGGAAGCAGCCGAGGAAGCGATTGCTCAGCCTTGTCTGACGACATCACGGGCGCGCTGGACAGGCAAGTGTCCATATTTTTAAAGTCAGCAGCTGCAGTATTTGTAGCTGCTGGCTTAAAAAAAAAAAAAAAAAAAAAAAATAAACACGGGTGGACCTCTACTTTAAGGGTACACGTTTGTTACAAGCAGGCACAAATTTGAAGTGCGACATGCTGGGTATCAATTTACTCAAGAGTAGCATTCTCTTACAGTATAAAAAAAATTATGCTAACTTTACCGTTTTTTTTTTATTCAAAATTTTTATTTTTTCCCCCCTAAAAAAAGTGCATTTGCAAGACCGCTGCGCAAATGGTGACAAATATTGTCATGACCGCCATTTTATTCTTTAGGGTGTTAGAACCCCCAATTATATATTTTTTTTAAAGCAATTTCCTAGCAAAAAAAAAAAACAAATTTAACTTGTAAACACCAAATCTCAGAAAGGCTCAGTCCTTAAGTGGTTAAAAATTAGTTGGCTGCTTTAAATATCTCAAAACCTTACTCCCTTAGGCTAAGTGCAGTGTCCCTTGCGACATGCTGCAGGTGTCAATACAAAGTTAACAAAAACGCAGGTCGCAAAAATGGAAACTTGTGGTCCAACAAGTGGAATGCAACCTTTTGTTAAAAAGAGCAAAGCGACCCCAAATAAAAGTTGGCATACAAAAAATAAAATAAAAAATCTTGCACATAGTTTAATACAAAATAAGCCATAAACGTAAACACTGACTTGCAGATTAACGTTTTTCCTCTCCAGACTCGCTGTGATACTCTGCCACATAGAGGCTTTTGTCGATACTGCTGGGTATGGGCTTGATCTCTGTTCCCAACTGCTCTTCAATACTTTTAAGGTTAAATCTGTCATCGTAGGTGATCAGGTTGATGGCAAGCCCAAGGTGGCCAAAACGACCTGTTAGATGTAAAAAGAAAAAAAACTTTTGTCTTCAAAATTGAACCAGGTGCAGTTATAAAATAAAGGAAATGGCAAAAAAAAAAGAAAAAGAAAAGGGTCATCGGACAAAATTACACTTTAATAAAAGATGTTCTCCCCAAGCTTTTCAGGTTACTAATATCTGTATTCTGACTTTCGTATTATGATTAGTATTACTACGATGTTCTCAATATGAGCTTAGGAACTAAATGAGGGGGGGGGCTGGGTCCAGTCGTGAACCCAAGAAGGGATGCCTTGGGAGGACAACCCTACCTTCAATAACCTACCACATAAGGTAATCTTTGATTGGTAATGACGCTCACAGCTAACATTTGTATTGTTACATTTATTGTAACCGCACATGGTGCTATTCTACCGACCTGTATCCAGGAGTGAACTGTTCATTTTCTTTTGTATCCTTATACCACTCTGTATAGGATACGTGTAAAATATCAATAATAATCTATTGACGAAAAAAAAAGGTTCTGAAGAAGCATGTTAAAAAGGCAGGCCAAGCACTTGTTACAAAACACGACATGAACTCCCCAATCCAGCTGTCCATCGTTGGACTAAGTGAACTTTAAGTGTTATCCAAAGCACCTCCATACCATTAGACGTAAAAGATATACAACAAAAATCTGGCTTGCCCAGCTACTTGTTTTTTGTTGTGACCTTTAAAACCTGGCTTTAGTTCTTCAGTTTCTAACAGCGTAGAAACATAAGCTGTGTTTTACTTTAAAAGGCAACAGGTTACCAAGATTTTGGTGCAATAGTAATAGGAAAATGGCCAAGATTGTCAGATGTGATCTTTAAGGGCCAGTTCACACCACATGCAGTCCAGTGCGTTTTTCTGCATTAAAAACGCATAGAATAGGTGTTATATGGCTTCCAATGGCATAGTTCACACCAGTGCTTGCTGTTCAGGCATATATAAAAAAATAAAAACAAAAAAACATTCCTGCACTGGAATGCTGTAAAAGACAAACACATTGGAACACATCCTTATTTAAAAGAGGGGAAAATTCACTGGACTGGGTTAAAAGCATACCGAATCCATCAAAAAAGCACCCAACTGCATTTCTATGGTGTGAACTGGTCCAAAGACTAAATTTCTCCACAGTGCTACATTTACAGCTACGTCTCCGCGACAGTTAAATTATAGAGCCCAGTGACTGGCGACCAGCAATAATACTGGGGATGAATCTTACAAGCAGATACCGATATCAATGGAAAAAAATGGAAAGAGTTTGGCTACCAAGACATCTAAACTGACAGTCTATGCAAGGAGAGCATTCATCAGAAGCAGCCAAGAGGCCCATGGTAACTGGCAGAGATCCACAGCTTAGGCGGCAGAATCTGTCCAAAGGACAACTATTAGACTCCTTTCACACTGGGCCACGTTGGCTCTGAAGTGCTGCTCGTTTTAGCTCCGCTTTATCGCTGTTTAAGCTGCAATTTTAACTCCAAATATGCTGCTTGCAGGACTTTTTGGAACGTCCTACAAGTGCACCATCCCAGTGTGAAAAGTCACTTTAATGAATGGGTTTTTAAGCGGATGGCAAAGGTTATTTCCAACATTAAAGCACCTGAAAACAGCCCCAGCATAGGAGTCTTAGCCGTGCACCCCACAAAGCATATTCATGTGTTAGAATGGCCCAGTCAAAGCCCAGATCTAAACCCAAATTGAGAATCTGTGGCAAGACTTGAAAAATGCTGTTCAGGCGCTCTCCTTCCAATCTGACAGAACTTGAGCCATTTTGGGCAACAATGTCACTCTAGATCAGGGGGGTCTCCAAAGTACGGCCCGCGGGCCAAATCCGGCCCCGCTAGGCCATTATTACCGGCCCGCAGCTAGAGTCATTAGACTCCCTGCAGGGACGTTTTTTGTGCCAAAGATTTGTCGGGTTGAAAAACCTGTTATGAATACTCACCCCTGGCAGTATGCAGCACAGACCCCACAACCACTCCCCACGCTCGGCCTCAACCAATCGCGGCACTCGCTCGGCCTCAACCAAGGAAGTATTTCAGTGGAGACCGCCCTCCCGCTGTTTACATCAGTGCAATTTTGCATACAGCGAACCTGTTACAGCAGGGCAGGAGCCAAGATGGGGAAAGTGCAGAAGGCACAGTGATAAAGTTAGGAGAGACTAATGAGGAGGAAACATGTGCAGAATGGGGATGAGTTGGGGCACAGTAGTTAGTGTGGCGGGGGTGTGGCGTTGATTGCTCTGAAGGGGACAAAGTTGTGGAAGGGTATGGCAGTGAAGGGGACACTGGAAGTATAACCCCCTGAATTTAGCTGCAGGAGTAGGACACAGGTGCACCATCTAGCTCCACTTCCAGAAGTCTGGTACATTTTATTCTATTCCGCTGCTATGGATTTAATAAGAAGCCTTTTTTCTCGGCCCGCGAGTATGTGTAAAATGTACAATGTTGCCCTCGAAATAATTTTTTTTAGAGACCCCTGCTCTAGATGAGCGAAGCTGGCAGCGACATCCCCAAATAGACTTGCAGCTGTAATTGCAGTGAAAGGCAGTTCTACAAAATATTGACTCAGGGGGGCTGAATAATAATGCACGCCATACTTCGGATATGTAAAGAAAAAGAAATAACGTTTATCATTTTCCTTCCACTTCACACTTATGTGGCACTTGTGTTGGTCTATCACATAAAATCCAGAATAAATGTTTTTGTTGAAACGCGACTAAATGAAAAATTAAGGGGTATGAATGCTTTAAGGCACTGTAAGCCTGTCCTATGTGCATTCTGATTTGGAGGTCACGGCAAGACAATTTCTCTCAAAATTCTTACCTGATCTGCCTATGCGATGTAGATAGGTCTCTGCCAACTTTGGAAAGTCAAAGTTTATCACCACATTCACAGCTTGAATATCAATACCACGGGTAAACAAATCTAAAAAAAAAAAAAAAAAAAAAGTGGATTTGGTTACATTATTTTCAGGAAGACCACCACCATACAGTAAAAGTAGAAAACAATGCTCATTTCAAGATAGAAATGCAAGTTAAAATCCACCCAGGGAACATGATTAACCCCTTCCTCGCCCCCTAGTGTTAACCCCTTCACTGTCATTTTTATAACACTGATCGCTATAAAAAAATGCCAATGGTCCCAAAAATGTGTCAAGTGTCCGCCATAATGTCGCGCGCGACACGCGCGACACACACACACACACACACACACACACACAAAGTTAAGAAAAATGCCATAAAACTATCCTTTATTTTGTAAACGCTAGAACTTTTGCGCAAACCAGTCAATAAATGCTTATTGCGTTTTTTACGAAAAATATGTAGAATATGTATCGGCCTAAACTGAGGAAACATTTTTTCGGGGATTATACCATTTTCAAAAGTGTTGCTCTATTTTCGTTTATAGCGCAAAAAATAAAAACCCCAGAGGTGATCAAATACTACCAAAAGAAAGCTTTATTTGTGGGGAAAAAAAGGACGCCAAGTTTGGGCGCAACGTCGCACAATTGTCAAAGTGACACAGTGCCAAATCGCAAAAAGTGGCCTGGTCTTTGACCAGCAATATGGTCCAGGGGTTAAGTGGTTAGAAGGTTTAGTGCAATGATTCAAGCATTGGGGTGTTGTGGAATTCTTTACTGTGGAAGTGTTGCATCAAAGGCTAAACCTTTTGGAATAAATGCACCCATATCTTTAAATAAAAAACTAATGTGATTTTAAAGTGGTAGTATACTCTGTACTACCACTTACAGGTAAGCCTATAATGAGGCTTACCTGTAAGTATAAAGAATATCTCCTAAACACTTACGGTTTAGGAGATATTACCCTCGCAATGCGCTGCTGACTGCAGCAGTGGGGACCTTCGGCTAAAGGGCCGGCAGCCTCCGACAGAAGCCTCCCGCGCGCATGTGTGGGAGTGACATCACCGCTTCAGCCAATCACAGCGCTGGATGGGCAATACCCAGAAGACACGCCAAGGAAAGATGACATCTCCCTCGGCGTGGACCAGGTAAGTTCCCTTAACCTCGTTCCAAGGTAAGTATTGCATAATGAGCTAGAATGCAATGCATACTAGGTCATTATGGCTTTTGCTTTACAAGTATGAAAAAAAAAAAAAAAGCAGCGGCTTTACTACCGCTTTAAGTCGGAGCCTGGAAAGCATTGCACACAATCTATAAGTGTGCAGGTTCTTGCAGACTTTCAGTAACTGCTGGTCTGTACAGGAGGTATGAACCTTCAGTTACAGGGCCGCAGGAAGTGTACATGGACCACAAATGCGGCGTTCAATTGAAACACTCTGCTGTGGTGGCAGACAGGACTATCATCCGCCACCTTCTGAGAATGAATGATGCAGTTTACAAGAGCAGCCACACCCAATTTCAAATTGACAGGCAAACTGCTCCGCCAAGGCGCTCTCCCTACCAACCCGAGGTTCCTGTAGGGAAGGGGGAAGCGGTAGGTGGGAGACTGCAGACCGACTATGCCTCATAATACATCACTCTAAAATGCGGTCAGAAAGATGGTGTTGACTTGTTTTGGAAAAATCAGGTTGTGTTTAAGACCTGAAGGCAGGCCAGCAACATATAGGCCAGTGTGATCTAGCTTTTCCTGCAAACTTGTAACAAAAATCAACAAGTCAGATGCTCGACACATCAAGACCTCTCCATTACATAAAGGAATACCACAATAGATTTTTTAAATCTTACCAGTGCAAACAAGGTTTCGGCATAAGCCATTTCTGAAATCGTGGAAAACCCTATTCCTGTGCTCCTAAAAAAAACACGATTACAAAAGTTATATTGCATTTCTTAGAACAAAATTTTACACGTACAAATAAAATAAAAAAAAAAGACAAGAAAGTTACAGCACATTGTGTTCCCACAGCAAAACATGAACTACCAAAAACGTTTTTGGTACATTGCATTTCTCAATGTCACCCCTAAAACAAATGGAAGGGGGTTATTTACACTTGTTCAAAATGTTTAACGGCCAACAACTTTTGCAAAATTTGACTTTGTTGTAAATCAGTTTTAGACTTGCAATGTATCCGATCTTCATTCAAGGTAAATTGTAGGGGTGTCAAATTTAATGGCTGCATCGTGATTCGGGTGTCCCCAATGCGGCACCGATGCATGCGACCGTAATAATCAATGTTTAACCCCGCCCCCCCCGGAAGAGCGCTCCATTCAGATGGTACCATTTTTCACAGCGCTCATGCGACCGCCCGGCCCGCCTCTCTGATCTTACGACTCGCGTCTCTCCTGGCGTCAGCCTCGCCCACTGACTAGAACTATCAGATTAGTAGAAAGGCGGGAGGGTAGTGTTTGTATATGCCACGCTAATGTAACTGACTGCCTGGCCCGCCTCTCTCCTATCTCCACTCTGCTCTTGCGTCCCTCCCAGCATCAGCCCCGCCCACTGACTATCCGATCAGTAGAAAGGCAGGAGGGGCCGACGCCAGGAGAGACGCAAGAGCAGAGTGGACATAGGAGAGAGGCGGGCCAGGCAGTCAGTCACATTAACGCGGCATATACAAACACAGAATTCCCTGCTGATGAGAGAACGGAGAGCTGGAATGGAGAGCTGGAATGGAGATTGGGGCATGGTGAGCAGGGGATCGCCCATCTAATTACAAGGCTGCAATGACACAAGTTCCCTCTAATCATCCTCTGTGCACAGAGCACAATGTAAGTACAGAGGAGGAGGGTGCTGTGATCCGGAGACACGGGCATGTAGTAGAATCTGATGTACCGTCACCTGTGATAAGTCATTGTCACTGCAGGCAGGGACTGGGCTGTATGGAGAAGAAATATAGACCTGTATTATGTCCGCAGTCCCTGACCATCTCCTGTATTATGTCCGCAGTCCCTGACCATCTCCTGTATTATGTCCGCAGTCCCTGACCATCTCCTGTATTATGTCCGCAGTCCCTGACCATCTCCTGTATTATGTCCGCAGTCCCTGACCATCTCCTGTATTATGTCCGCAGTCCCTGACCATCTCCTGTATTATGTCCGCAGTCCCTGACCATCTCCTGTATTATGTCCGCAGTCCCTGACCATCTCCTGTATTATGTCCGCAGTCCCTGACCATCTCCTGTATTATGTCCGCAGTCCCTGACCATCTCCTGTATTATGTCCGCAGTCCCTGACCATCTCCTGTATTATGTCCGCAGTCCCTGACCATCTCCTGTATTATGTCCGCAGTCCCTGACCATCTCCTGTATTATGTCCGCAGTCCCTGACCATCTCCTGTATTATGTCCGCAGTCCCTGACCATCTCCTGTATTATGTCCGCAGTCCCTGACCATCTCCTGTATTATGTCCGCAGTCCCTGACCATCTCCTGTATTATGTCCGCAGTCCTTAGACTTTGCTACATGCAGGAAGTGTGTGTGTTTAATTTTTTTTAAGAAGAGATAGAAAAAAAACGGAGTACTTAAATTTTTTTGATGAAAGCCATGCACACTTGCGCTGCAATCGTGATGCATCGCGGAATCAAATAGAAGACTTGATAATCGCATCGAATCGCGAGACCAGTTAAGATGTGCAGCCCTAGTAAATTGTAGAGTCAACTATTTTAGCTGCTCTTACAACTCTCATTGGTAGAAATCAGATTCCTGCATACATTAAGGCCAGGTACACTTCAAAAATGTGAAATCAGTGGATCGCAGGTGCTACGTGAAGCTCCTGCATGTACTTGCAACAGCTCTTATGAGCCGTCAGATTCAGAGCTGCAGGTAAAGTGAATAGATTGAGGGTGCTGTTGAGCACCCCTGTACAGTCCATTGAAAACTAAAAGCCTACTGTGGTGGAAAAACCAAAAACTCATTTAGGTTGATGCAGCATCAATTCGATGCTGCATCTGTCACCTGCCGTCTTGAAGACCGAGACTTGAGTGATCAGCAGTCTGATCGCTCAGTTTTAGCTCTGAAGCAATAGGCTGTGTAGGGGGTAGGAGCAGCTGGATTAGGTTCTTTGAGGCACACCGAGGCTGAGCCAGCTGCCAAGATCCCTTCAGGGCCTCAACTGGCTAAGGGATGCCAGCTGACAGCAGACTTCTGCCTGCAGTTTGCTGAATACAAGTCACTTTATTATCCAAGGTCAGACCCAGAGCACGCATGCAACAAATGCGAGAAGTCTAGCTGAAGATGGTAGCAAAATGTGTTTTACATGCTGCAGAGCATTGGGGAAACTGGGCCAGTTAAAAATGTCAGTTTTGCCCATGTTGTAAAATGCTATATAATCCAATAAAAAAAAAAATTAATAGTGTTTGGGACCACAGAGTAGATGAAAATGCAGGTTGATGGAAAAAACCTTTGGAAAAAAGCATGCAGTGTTACAAACCTGTCTCATCTTTGCATGTATATAGAAGCACGAATAGCCGAGCTGAGATATTTTCTTGGCCAACAGCTCTACCCGCTGAGATGAGTTGCAGAAAATTATTGACTGGTTAATCTGAAGCTGTGAACAATTAAAAGCACTGGTTAGTGGTGTCCTTTTCTGGGAATACAACCTAAGGGTACATCGAAGCGATACAAGTTTTTCTCAACATTAAAAAAGCACTAAACCTTTGATGATTATGTTCTTGAAAAATGACATCATGTAACGCATTTTTAACATAGCGTCAAACACATTTGTCAAAAACTTCTGAAATGGTAAGGTTTTCTCTGGGTCTATGATGAAAAAGCTGTAATCCTGAAGTGGTTGGGGGGGGGGGGGGGTTTCCACTCCCTGTAAAGTATTCTTGTAGTCCATTGCTGTTGAAAGGTCCTGCCCCTTGTTGATTTATGGGAGTACAAAAACCCTAGCTCTCAAAAGGATGCAAAAATAGATTTCTTCTCTCATCCTATTCAAAAATGGAGTCTTCACCAATGCAGTCTAACTGATGATGGGCAACACCAAACTGGAACAGGTAAACAAAATAGGAACCACTTGCATCTTAAAGCCGCCTGAAGGAACTTTTGCCCAGTGTAGTGTGCAGATGAGGTTGCAACATCCACTTCCTAGAACTTCACTAGCCGTCAGCCTTTCAAATCTAGAACACTGTTGCTTAATGCCAATAAGCACACGCAGGTCTGGAGTGCACCTCAGCAGCAGAGGGTAGAACCCAACCTCTTGACCACAAGCTTGGATGATTGATCTGAACCACCTCAGATGGTAGAAAGTGGTGCCCCCTTACAGGAACCATGTGGGATGACAAAGGTAATCCATCTTTCTGAACACCATGGTTAAAAGACTGGCAGCCCAATCCACACCCAGAGGGAAATTTTCTATTAGTGAACTGAAGCCAGAGAGAATGTCCCAACAGGTAAAATGGCAGAAACTACCTTAGGTCATAGTCCTAGGCCTCGACACCTATGCAAAACCAGTAAAGGTTGGAGCTTCCATTAGAGGATATCTGTACCTAGAGACAAACCATTTGTTAAACCTACACAGGTTCTGAGAGGGAGTCTATTGACTTTCCCCCCTTGGACCAAGCCCCCGGCGCACGTTGATCGCTGTGTCTTTCAGACAAAGCTGATCAGATGGGGGTAAAGGGCCAATTAAAAACCCTTTACAACATGATCAGCTGTGTCCAATCACAGCTGATCACAATGTAAACACGCTTGCCGTGATCTGACAAAATATTGAACCTGGCAGGATGAGCAACCCCTGCTTCACTTTTCTTTAAAGCATCATAAATTGCAGATTGACAAAATTCTATTTTCACAAATTGCTGTTTGGATACAACACAGCAACCGAAGAGAGCCCAGTGTACAATATGAGCAGAGATTGTTGCTCTGCTCTGAAACCCACCAAGAAAATAGCCGCCTCCGAGGCAGCGACAACTTTGTCCTCGTTAGCCGCTGTGCTGCGAAAACAGCAAAATCTTCCTGTTCCGGACTGCATTCAGTAGACAGTGTTGTATCCAAACACCAATTTGTCCATATTAGCAAATACTGATGGTTTAAAGAAAGCAGAAGGGATGTGGATTGTCTGCCAATTTGTCCCATTTTGTCAGGGCACTGGTTATTGGTATTTTCTTTCCTCATGCTGTCAACATGAGGAGAGACTATAATCGACACATGTCAAAGGTTAAATAAACTGATAATCAGTGCTGCCTCGGAGCAATCCGTTTGCAAAATTGTATAAAAAAAAATAAACTACATTTTTACATTTACATTTTTTTGTTTAGAAATAAAACAGCGGTGAATACCACCAAAAGAAAGCACCATTTGTGTGAAAGAATTTTATTTATTTTTTTCAAAAGTGCAGTGTTGCACAGTGAGACAGCGCTGAATGCTGAAAACTGGTCTGAGAAGGGGGTGAAAGTGCCCAGTAGGCAAGTGGTTAGAGACCGAAACACGGAGCCACCATCAGGTCTTCTTGCAAACCACTAGAAGTACAGACAGACAAAGGCAGAGCTTATCCCAGCAGCATAAAACATTTAGCAGAGAAGGAATGCCAAAAAATGGTGTATGACCCTCTCTCAGCCCAGGCTCCATGAACCAATCTGCCTGTATGTCGCTTCGTGCACTAGCTTCTGAGGGGCAGGCCCCGAATGGCCACACCAATCGTTCCACATAGAAGGCAGATCACCATTGTGACAGAAGGACACGGATTTTCTATTCCTGTTAATCAGGAACATGGATCTGTATCCCTCCAGAAAAACTATCCCTACAGTGTAAGCAAGCACCTCTCAGGGACACTTAACCCTTTGATCACCCCTGGCGTTAACCCCTTACCTGCCAGTGTCATTATTACAGTAATCAGTGCTAAATATGTACTGTTGCTGTAGTAAAGTCACTGGTTCCAAAAAAAGTCAAGTGTCTGATCTGTCCACGGCAATCCTGCTAAAAATCCCTAATAGCTAGGGAAAAAATAAAGTGGTCCATAAATCTGTGGACACGAAAACTTTTGCGCAACCCAATCAATATACTATACATTTACCAAATATGTATCAGAATACATATTGGCCTAAATTGAAGAAATAAAACCCACAGGTGTGATCAATTGCCACCAAAAGAAAGCTCTATTGATGGAAAGGACATTAATTTGGGTACAGCTTTGCAAAACACTGCACAATTGTCAAGCACAGTTACGCATTACAAAAAAAGGGCCTGGTCATTAAGTAGGCAAAATCTTCTGGTTCTTAAATGGTTCTTAACCGAGATAAAGTGTGCCTTAGCTATACTTCATTATTTACACCCAATACAAACCAGTCTGCAATAAACTCTTTAAAATGGTCACACAAATGGCTACTAAAAAGGTAGAAAAACCATGACAATTATAGTAAAACACACAATTGCGGCACTTACCCTTGAAAAAAGTGTGTTAAGGCAGTGAACCTTTTGCCTTTCTGTAACATAGGCATAGTACTGCGTAACTCCCTTCAACGTAAGCTCTTCCATCAGGTTGATCTCATATGGTTTTTGCAAGTGGGAGGACTAGATACATTGGAAGAAAAAAAAAAATTACAACTTGAGATGTAAACTTATAATAAATGCATGCTAGTGCCTATGTGGCCCATTAGAACAGTCTTAATTGAAGTGATAGAATTTTAAGCATTTTCAGCGGCCACATCAGAACAATTTTATTTTTCCGTACAAGTAAAACTCAGCTTTTTGCTGAAAATTACTGTGCCCCATAAAAGCGACTGGGCAGCTCTAGAGCCAGACAAACCACTAACCTGAAAGCTGGCTGCATTAGCTTTTGACCTAAAACAGAGTTCAACATGGAACTTCCGGTTTTCAGAACCCTGCCCCTCTGGTGACATTTGGCACCTTTCAGGGGGGAGGGGTGCAGATTCCTGTCTTAAAGGGGTGTTCCAGCCTCAATTTTTCAATGGGAACTTGGCGGCTTACTCTGGAAGAGGCTAGGTGAAAGGCGACTCCCCAGAGTGGGAGCTCTTCGGGACACCGATTTGACACCCTTGGATAGAATTTCTTGGTAAGTTGGATATTTGATATATAGGTAAGTATTTGGTAACTGTCTTATCTGATTGTATTCAAACTACACAGGGTTGAAAACACTGGTGGAGCCGTGGTCATGCCTCTTAACCTGGTCACTCAGCAATTTGTCCCTAGGGGTGGCACTGGCAGCTGTGACTGTCACAATTTTGTCCGGATAGCCTGTCCCTGAATCTTTGGGCCATATGGTCAGCTTCAATTTCAAAATTCTCTGGGTTGCTACATAAACAGACTAAGCCTAAGTAATTGTCCATAAGGCACCCTGTGGACAGTATGGCTCGTGTGACCAGAGTCGGCTCTTAAAAGGGCATTACCCGCTGTTGGTTTCCTATGGAGGCTGGTAACCACCATGCCATTCATGCCCAAGAGCTTGAAATCCAGGAAATCTATTGCGACAGCCTGGAGAGGTTTACCTTTTTATTGAATGAGCCAACTTGCCAAGAAATTCTATCCAAGGGTGTCAAATCTGTGTCCTGAAGAGCACCCACTCTGGGGAGTCACCTTTCAGCTAGCCTCTTCCAGAAAAAGCCCCCAAGTTCCCATTGGTTGAATGTCAATGGCACCTATAAATGTGGTATTAAGAGTATGCAGCCATTGCCAACACATCAAGAAAGGCCAACTTTAACATTCCAGTTCTACTGATAAGTTTTGACATTTAGCAACTATTAATTGTAATACCAAGTTTGTAGTTTAGGTCATTAACTGTGACTCATGCCACATTCAATATGTGGGGAGCAACCATCTGCATATTAAGAGACCAATTGTACGACCATCTCTACAACAGGAAAAAAAAAGGAATTTTGCAAAGCATTGGAACTTGGTACACTCTAAGGATGTCTCTTTTCTATTCAGGGGCTTGAGAAGATTAATACCCGTTAGAGGGGGGGGGGGGGGGGGGGGGCGCGACAGATTCAGGATACTGTGCAGGCATAAGTTATACTGGAAATTTACGCTACATACAATACCAGTGGGGTTGAATTTTGAATGGGATATTTCCCATTACGATTAGCCCCCTCTCTTTCCTGTCTGCACAGTGTTTCCAAGTTCGCCCCATCTACTTGACTGCTTTAGATAGAATACACACAGGTTTTTCGAGTAAGTTGACATACTTGTTTTATATTTCCCATCTATTTTATTGTTCTATTTGCATGCACAATTTTCTTCATGCATACAAATATAATTTTTCCATACGAACATCCATGTTGTCAGTATCTTTTGAAGCAAAGCGATTCACCTATACACCCTGCAATCAAAGCTGATAATAGGGATCATATGGGTCCAATGGGAACTTCTAGCAATAAGTCTAGGCTCAGACGTAGTATTTGATGCAATGATTTGTCTATCTCCTTATTCATTTATTCGTTTATTTGTGTTATCCTCATTAAGATGCCTTCCTGAGAAGTGGGACCGAATTGCTCATAAATTTGAACATCGGTTATCAGTGCAATATGTATATTTTAATGTGTTAATGGGTAATTTCAATGCTATGCATGTTGTCCATCTCTATTCTGTGGATTTTATAATTTATGGCAACAATTCTATGTTAATGTTGTTTCTATATGTATTTTAGTTGCGTTGGTTGGGTTTAAAGTTAAGTTTCTGTGTGGACATCTACTTTGTCAACTTCCATGGGTACACTAGACATGTTGTCATGTCTGCACATGCATGCACACGGACAATTTTTTTTGTCATGTCCATTCACATGGATGTCTTCATTCTTCCTCCTTCCATCACACCAACTACCCCATTGGAGCCCAGCATAGAGTTTGTGATCAATTCTCTTACATGATAATTTCAGATTATGCAACACTGACCCTTTGGTGTTCACTAACATGTGCATATTACATCATTTATCACATCATACATTTAGTCATCTCAACATTTACTTATATCTTGTTATATGCATATAAATTAAAATGGTGACATAGTTCACCATTTGATTTATCCATCATACTATACTACACCATATTATATCACACCACAGTAGTTTTACCTTAACACTCAAGTTTGACACATTTCACACACATTATGCCATGTGTTTTACCTTCATGTCAATTATTTTCCTTCAAATATCTTGCACTGCAGATTCACTTATTTAACTACTCATTCACTCAATTAGTAATAATAAATAACACACGGCTGTGGAGTCGGTAGATAAATGTTAGACTCCTCAGTTTTTTGTACTTAGACTCCTCTGTATTAATTTGCAAATGTATTTTATCTAAGAAGGAATCAAAGTCTAATTCTTCATTTGAAGAAGATCCTGAGTTACCACTATTGCTTAAAAGAACTTCCATCCTGTGGAGGTATTTCAGGTCGTAATCCCTTCATGCGAACTGCTACATCATAGAGGGCATGTTTTCCAGTAGCAGTCTGTACACTGTTCAACAAAAGTCGGCTCATTGGGTCGACATAAATGGCCGCCAATTTTTATTTTTTTTCCAGCAAAAGACTTATCATTGAAGATGCAATGCCCTCAGCTATCAAACACTCCATTTTAGTTCAGGCAATACAACAGGCTCTTCCATTCCAAGAGAAATTTACCTGTGGTTAGATTGTCACATTACAACCTCTTGGTGACAGTGAAGGGGTGAGGAAAAAAGGTTTTCCAGCTTTTTTGTTTGTGTCCACTGGCTTTTTCAGTTAATGCAAGATTTTCATTGTCCATTTCTTCTATGAAGTCTTTAAGTTCAAGCAAACGCTTCACCATTAAGTGCTTCCCCAGCGAGTTGCTTGAACCAAAATGGCTCCTTTTCCTGCACGTCTTCAAAATTGGATCCGTTTTCTGGGTCCTGGCTGCAACAGTTACTTGCCGTAATTTGCCAATTAGTGTAGCTGCATGGCAATCTTTTAATCCATCTCTTATGGAAAGTTGCAGTGTATGAACAGCACATCGCATATGATGAATAGTATAGTAGCAAGCTTCAATGCTTCAACAAAGTTGTGTAAAAAAACTTTCTAAACGTTTCAAAATACTTGCAGAGCTGTCTTCCTCTAACATCTGTCTGTTCTGTCAGAACACATAAAATCTGTTCCGTTTTAATTTCAAAATCTTCTAGAACGCCCACCACTAACTTCTGAAGGTAATCACTTTTTTTAATTCTAATCTAAATTTAGTAGGAGTATTGTTTGCCGACTCCCAACGCCAGGTACACACACACACACACACTTTTTCAAGGCTGTGCTCTTTTACATAAGCTGTTACTACATATATAGATTGGATTCAAATAAAAAAAAACTAAATTTCAATACCACTTAGTGTTCACTTGTTTATTCACTATTCTCTGGTTATGTTCACAGGAGGTTCAAATTATTCATTTTAAGTTCCAATTCACTAATTAGATGCAACTTTACCACTCCTTTTTCAGTCACATGGTCATTTGAGTTATACATTTGGAATGTTTTATTGTGTTATTTAGCTATGATTAAACACTAGGAATAGTGTGAAAGGCATCAGCTGTCCAGTTTGCTGTGGCTTGTAGTGCGGTCCTATTTTAATAAAGGCAACTTTGTTCAGAGTGCGGCTGTCCAGAAATATACTTTCTTATTCCTGCTGTGTCAGGTTTGAGGCTTGTCTACACCATTTGTCATACTTCAAGCAAGATACTTTGTGGCATTTGCCAAGTAAGGGTGGAACAGTCATTCCTCCATGGAAGAAGGTGAATGGTGGTTGGAGCTTAAAATGGTGGCAGTGGCACTACACCCATAGTACTATGCAGACCTGCTTCCTTTGGCATTGTATACGCAATGCTGGGAGGGAACAGCTGTTAGTGTTCCTGCAAAAACCCAATGCAGTATTTCAAGCCTGCATTTGAGAAAAAGGCATAACTTACTGCAGGGGAGGAGTCAGGGAAGTTTGTTGTGAAGGTGAACCTAATGTAGGAAAAAACACCACATGAAGCAAACAAATTCCTCCCAACAGCATACAGCCAAAAGCAGCCCACAGAAACAACTTCCACCATTTTCCGAGCACACAATCACACAGAATAAGGTTTGCAGTTCTAGAGTCAACAACCCCCAGTGAATGCAAAAAGATGAGGGCAAAGTCTACTGACCACAACAAAAATCCAAACTCCTAAGCTATGCAATACAGGCAGACTGAGTTACCAACACAATAAGGACTGTAGGTTTGTTTGCAAGTCGGAGTTGATCGTAAGTTGCAACACTGCATTTGTAAGTAACTTCTGGGCGGAACACTGAATTCACAAGTATAACTTCTGTCTGTGCATGGGTGTGGAATGTTCCAGGTGCTTGTTATGTTATCTGGGGCTCTTCTGGTCATGCAGTACTGCAGTGTGTCCAGGGGCATCTGGGACCAGCGTGGACCAAAGTTGCTGGCATTTGAGGCTGCTCGAAAGTAGGAGTCGTTCGCAACTCAGGCGTTCCAAACTCAGGGACTGCCTGTAACCAAATGCTGTGTGTTCCAAAGAGATGTTTGGACACAGGGCAGCCTGGATCCCCTTTTCTCAGGTCCCTCTTCAGTGCTCCTGGCCCCTCCTTCCTGTCACATGCCCCCACAGCAAGCAGATTGCTATGGGAGGCACCTGAGCCCTCCCATTCTGCGACAGCCATGGGAGCCAATCGCACTGCTGCCCTCAGCAAAATGAGGATAGTCGCAGACAGCCAAGGAACTTGTGAACCGCGCTGGAGAGAGGGAGCTCAGGTAAGTAGTAAGGGGGCTGCTACACAGAAGACTATCTTAATGCATAAAAACTTCTGCCTTTACAACCACAAGATGAGTGCTTATGACAAAGCAATATAAATCAGGAAACTCAAAAAATTCTCTAATGCACTTAGGAGGCTATTCAAACAGTTATTTCACACTACCCCGACACATGTTCACATGTGATTCAATCATTGGATCCTTAAATTAGGCAAATCAAAGGCTGTCTATACACTATTCAACTTTCTGTAGATTTGCCTTCAAATATGTAGTCCGAGGGCCTGCCTGATTGTATACACATTAAAAGTGTTTAGGTTTGACCTCATGGTTTGGGTAAATATAAAAAGGAAAATTGAAGAAAATTGTACAATGTATGGCCAGCCTAACAATAGTACAGCAGAAGTAAAATCAAGCAGCTTACCATAAATTTCTGTACACTGAGAGGAAAAGTGGCTGAATAAAGAAGAATCTGTCTGTTTTTAGGTAGCGTAGAAATAATATCCTCCATTATCTGTACAAAATCTTGAGAAAGCAGTTTATCAGCCTAGAGAAAGAGATAGCTTTAATTTGTAACCGTAAAACAAAAATGTATAAATAAAAAAAAAGCACTTTGAAGACATTTTTTGTTCAGAATTTTCTTGCAAAGCTACACATATCAAGGCCCCTTATATACAGGGCCATCTAGATGCAGTGTGCAGCTCTGCCGGCTGCACCTAGCAGCCCTTGGCCTCATGTCAAATCAGCGGCAATTGCACTCTTAATCAGTGCCACGCCACATTTGTAGCACTGCACCGATTTTTGTAGTTTCTGTACTAGATTTTGTGATTTACATTGATACCTGTGCAGAAACCTGTCTCTGAAATCGCATTCCAAAAATTAGGGCCCGACATGTAGAAGCGAGATTGTGCGAGTTCAGCTGGACTTTCACACACGGCTTCATTCCCACAGCTCAATGTGAACCTGGGCTAAAAAAAACAAATACCACATAGTACAGTATTCAGCCACAGCGTGCCATAGACTTGAAAGGCTACCTGCAGCAGGACTGGAGGCTGTACCCATCATTCCTGGTGCATTAAAGCACTGGGAAGGATTTACTGCTCCTATACTACCATATGCAAGGGGCCTAAAACAGTGACAAGTAACTACCATAAAGCGAGTAGGGATCTCTTTGCATAGCGCAGAGACAGGGAGACTTTAAAATTACATTTACAGTGAATCAAATTTTATGCACATTACAGAGCTGGTTTATGAAAAACACCCAAAAATCTAATTTTCTGAAGCCTACAGAATACTGCTAAACTTTAACTTCCCAAAATTGTGTACAATGTACACAAACTATAAAAACATGTGCAAAAATCTTGCCAAGTACTTGCATAAACCATAGTATACATTAGCACTATACAGACCCCAAAAAATTCAAGTGGTTGTAAAGGTACAATTTTTCTTAACCACTTAAGCCCCGGACCAATATGCTGCTAAATGCCTAGAGGTGTTTTTACAATTTTGCACTGCGCTGATTTAACTGGTAATTGCGGTCATGCAATGTTGTACCCAAACGAAATTTGCGTCCTTTTCTTCCCACAAATAGAGCTTTTTGATGGCATTCGATTGCCTCTGCTTTTTTAATTTTTTGCGCTATAAACAGAAAAAGACCGAAAATTTTGAAAAAAATATAATATTTTCTACTTTTTGTTTTAAGAAAAAGCGAACTAACTTTTAGTCAAACATTTAGGCCAAAATGTATTCAGCCACATGTCTAGTAGAAAATAAATAAATCACAATATCAAAAAAAAAAAAAAAAAATTAGCTACCTAGCGGCAACAGTGACACTAATACTGCGATCAGAAAACCAATCGCTTAGTGACACTGGCAATAGGGGGTGAAAGGGTTAACTAGGGCGGGGATTATTTTCTAAAAAGGTTCCTTCAACCACTTGTCTACCAGCAAGGTAGCTCTGTTCTGACAGGACGTCATATGACGTTTTGTCTTTAAAGCCGCTAGGGGGCGCGTGCACCCGCCACTTTGCTGGGATCACGATGCACGTGCCCGGCGGCAACGATCGCCGCCGGGGACCCGCGATTGCCCAGTAACTGAGCAAGGACGTGGAGCTCTGTGTGTAAACAGAGCTCCAAATCCTGTCAGGGAGAGAGGAGACCGATCTGTGTCCCTTATACATAGGGACACAATAGGTCACAATCGGTCACCTCCCCCAGTCACCCCCCTCCCCCTACAGTTAGAACACAAACTAGGCTTCCCTGCCAGTCATTTACAGTTATCCATGCATATTTATAGCACCGTTCACTGTGAATGGTCCCAAAAATTTCACAAAAGTGTCCGATGTGTCCACTATGTCGCAGTCCCAATATATAAAAAAAAAAAAAGCAGATCGCCATTACTAGTAAAAAAAATAAATGCGATAAAACTATCCCCTATTTTGTAAACGTTATAAATTTATATTGCGCCAAAAGAAAGCTCTATTTGTGGGGAAAAAGGCACGCCAATTTTGTTTGGGAGCCACGTTGCACGACCACGCAATTATCAGTTAAAGCAACGCAGTGCCAGAAGCTGAAATTTCACCTGGGCAGGAAGGGGGTAAAACCTTCTGGGGCTGAAGTGGTTAAGCTAGTGCATTGTTGGTTCACTAACCTTTTCCTTTGATTTCCCCTCTAAATGTTTTTTTTCTTTGTTTGAATTTCTCACTTCCTGTTTTTCCTCAGTAAGCTTTCCACCATCTGAGCAGTGGAAAGTCATTTAGAACACCTTATGAGGAACAGGAAGTGAGAAATTCAGACAAAAAAACATTTAGAAGGGAAATTGAATGAAAAGGTAAGTGAACCAACAATGCACTAGCTTAAAGGAACCCATTTAGAAAATAAAATATAACCTTTACAACCCCTTTAACACCAAACAACTTTTCAAAATACCACTCCTAAAAAAGCCCTCAAATGAAAATACTGATGAAATTGGTATACAAGTCAAAAAGTGCAGACAATATCACGTTTGGAAGACTGATGGCACTTTTAAATCCCAAAAGGTGCTCTGCAAGGCCGCCCCCCCCCCCAACTGCAGAAAACCCAAGTTCTATCATTTTAGCACAAATTTATACAAAATTCACAGAGTGCACAAGGCTAAGCAAACTTAAATGTGCACCTACCCCCCTATATTTAAAATAGACCAAATACAACTGGGAACTCCTTACACAAATAGGTGATGGCCTACTCCTCCCCGCGCCTCCCCCCCCCCCAAAAAAACCAAGCAAGGGCCCCGGGACGTCCATAGCCATAACACTGCAATAAGGTATTGAGGGCAACCCACAGAATAGCTTCAAGCATATCAAAATATAAAACCACTTTCTCAGCTCACTTGGCACTGTATTAGTGCCTACTGTTACACACCACCCTGGCTAATTATCGCCATGCAGCGGCGCTAATCAGATAATGAACGATCAGATTAGCAGTGCAGATTATTCTTTCAGTTTTATGAATGGCACTGGTCTCCAGAGCAGTTCCTGCTGCCATAAACCAGTGCTGTCTACTATAAAGAACATACATTGAGAATATCCTTACCTCATCTAAAACTATCATCTGAATATGGTCAACTTTAGCTACGCCTTTTTTGATGAGATCCAGAATCCTCCCCGGAGTTGCTATCACCACATGAACTATAAAAGAAAGAAAATCATGTTAGACAAACATTTACAAAGTGGATCTTAACTTACGGGAGAAATATCTTGAGTTTCTTGGAAAAAGTACAGATATGTGGGATTTTAAAAACCAAACAATGTGCAGTACAAGTATTTGATCTGATTGTACATTTGCCCACTAAGAACTGACAGTCAAAAAATCTACCATTAGAAATAAACAGAGAACAAAATACAGAAAAAAAAAACATTTTAAAAAGTTGTATATCGATTCGCATTTTAATAAGTGAAAGTATTTGACCCTGTGCAAAACATGACTTTGCCAACAAGGGTTTTGCAACCAGGTACAATCAGAGGTCAGATGTATCTTGTAGTTGGCCACCAGGTTTGCACACATCTCGGAAGGGATTTTGTCCCACTCTTTGGGACAAAATCCCAAAGTCGCCAATGTTTCGAGGCTAGTGTTTGGCAACTCGAACCATCAGCTCCCTTCACATATTTTTTATGGGCTTAAAGTCGAGTTCCTCCGAATTTAATTAAATTTTTTTTAAAGTCAGCAGCTACAAAACTTTTATATGGACACTTAACCGTCCTGGGCACCCGAAGCCAATCTGTCCCTCATGTCTCGGGTGCTGCCACCATATGCGGTAAGGGAATGAGGTTCCCTACTGTGCTTACGCGAGTCTCGCTGTGCGATCCCACTGGTCCCTGCCATCTTCTAGAAGCTGTGCGTCTCCCACAAGACAGCGGGGGAGGGAGGTCAAAGTGCCGGACGTGGGAGCAAATATCTGTATTACACAGGTATCTGCTCCCTTATGAAAGGTGACAAATGCGACACCGGAGGGGGGAGGATTCTGAAAAGTTGAAGTTCCATTTTTGGGTGGAACTTTGCTTCAATGTCTGGAGACTAGCTAGACCACTCCAGGACCCTAATGTACTTTGAGCTCCTCTTGTTGCCTTGGCTGTGTGTTTTGGGTCATTGTCATACTGGAATACCCATTCACGACCCATTTTCAATGCCCCGGCTGAGGGAAGGAGGTTCTCACCCAAGATACTACAGTACATGGCTCCACCCCTCATCCTTTTGATACAGTGAAGTTGTCCTGTTCCCCAACAGAAAAAACACTCCCAAAAGCATGTTTCCAACTCCATGTTTGAGGTTCTCCTCGGAATCAAAAGTTCATTAGTAACTTCATACATGCCTGTACATGTGCTCTTGAGCAGGGGCACCTTGCAAGCACTGCAAGATTCAGTTCATGGCATAGCGTGTTGCCAATTGTTTTCTTGGAGACTATGGTGCCAGCTGCCACGAGATCAGCAAGATTCTCCGTGTAGTTCTGGGCCGATTCCTCACCAATCTCATGAGTACCGAATGGTCAATAGGTGAGCTCTTGCATGCAGCACCAAACCGAGGGAAATTTTGCATTTTCCATTTGCAAACTTGTCACCCTCTTACCAAGCTACTTGGCGATGGTCTTGTAGTCCATTACAGCCTTGTGCAGGTGCACAATCTTGTCCGACATCCTTGGACAGCTTTGGCCTTGACCATGGAGAGATTGAATCCGATTGCTCCTGTGGACAGGTGTCTTGTATACAGGCAACAACCTGAGATTAGGAGCACTCCCTTTAAGGAGCTCTTAATCTCAGCTCTTTACCTGTAAAGAAACCTGGGTGTGAATTCTTGCCGATAGGGGATGAAATCTTTTTACTCAATAAAATGCAAATTGAGGAGTTTTTCTGGCTATTTGTTATTTTCTCGCGCTGTTAAAACATACCATTAAAATTATAGACTGATCATTTGTCAGTGGGCAAACATACAAAAAAACAGGGGGCAACAAATACCTTCCTCTCTCCTCACTTTACCTGAAGAGAGCTGGTTTATACAGCTTAGCTACTTTGCAGCTCACTGACTGGCAAAGATCTGGAGCCAACCATGCACATAATTCCAGGTTAATTTACTAAACCCTCCCCCTCAAGAGGCTTTCTCCACACCAGGAAGAAAGCCTCGCATTACGATGTTGAGTTACAGACAGAAGAACAGGAATTGAGCATTTCTCAGAAGAAATAAGGATATTTAAAAGCAAAATCGAAGGACGAGGTAAGCGAAGGAGGACTACACTAAGGTAAGGGAAGCCATTTAGGGAATTTTTTTTTTCCTTTACAACCCCCTTTAAAATGGATCTATGCAAGCTTTGGTGATCTCCGTATTAACAGTCCTTCAAAGGGATCCAATACAATGATTGAAATCGTGATACAGCATGCACAAAAAATAGCACCTTGCAGGTAGGGAATTAAACTATGCATCACCAAGTGCTGTATGAACTCAACTTCAGCTACATACAGTACACAGTGCTGGGTTCCAAAAGACTTCAGATTCACACCCAGAACAAAAAAAGTGGCGCTCAGCCAGCCATTTATAGGCATTTTGTATTCTGAATACAAAGCTTCCTCGGATTGGCCGAGTCAAAGTGTGTGATCTCATCAGCCCGCCCTCCCACACAGCCAGAGGAAGCTTGGCCATTAAAAATTGGACGGTACCCCCCTTTTCACCAAACTGCACTATTTAGAGCATTTTAGGCCTCTGGCATTCACATAAAGGGTCTGAGATTTGCAGAAAATGCTTAAAGTGGAAGTAGTGTCTTTTGGACTCAAGGCTTACCTGTAGGGGCGTTCAGGAGACCGTCCCAATGGATGAAGCAGACGTCACGGGTGTATGCGCTCTGAAGGTCCAGCATACCGGACCTTCAGAGCTCTGCGCTGCAGCCAATAGCTCCCATGGGCATGTGAGGGAGTGACATCATGGCTCCAGCCACCCACAGCTGGAGACCGGAAGGAAGACTGGGTGAAGATTGAAGCCCTGTCAGCGTGCTGCTGAAGGGCTTTGCTCTACGGCAGGGGTGCCCAATCTTTTAAAGAGCGAGGGCCACTTAAGCAACTTGGTAACCAGTCGAGGGCCACAAAGAGCATAGCGGGCAGATGACAGGTCACGGCTACTCTATAGGCCCTCCGATCCACCCAGATGGAAGGGGACGAATTCCCTTCTGTTTTTCGGTTAGGAGATAGGCGGGCCTAAACAGACATCGTCGCTCTATAGAGCTGAATTGAGGGTCCCATTTGGTTGGGTTGATCATGTGAAAAGGGCCTAAGACTACTTTCACACAGATGTGCTGCAGTTTACCCACAACGCGGGTGCAGCGTAGGGCACCTGTATCTATCCTGTGGATTAGCTGAACTTTGCCATAGACTCCACCTGTAGCAAAAGCCGGCGCTGTAGAGAAAGCATCAGCTTATGGGGTTCTACTCCACAGCCGCTTTCTTCTTCTACCACCAGCTTCATTCACAACACTGATGCTGTGGTATGGCGGGTTGGCAACCTGCGATCTGGGCTTGACAAACCACCATTCCAGAGCAGGAGGTCGAGGGCCACATCAGAGGGCTCTGCGGGCCACCCCTGCTCTAAGGCATTTCATAATGTGCTAGTATGTGTTGCATACTAGCACATTATGCCATTGCAGAGGATTCCCCCCAGCTGTGGTTTACTACTGCTTTAATACATTCCGATCTCTTGTGAAGATATTGCCTACCTGTGTCATCCAGTCTCATTATATCATCTCTTAGGTTGGTGCCTCCAGTTGTTGCCATGACCTTTACCCCTCCAAGGTGCTTGCTAACTTGGATACAGATCTGACTGACCTGAAGTGCAAGTTCTCGAGTCGGTACAATCACCATTGCTGCGGGGAAAATAAAAAATGTGAACTTTTCTTCTAAAATGCATGTTGAACAGAAATTAACTGATGACTGAATTGACTTGATGAATTTGTGCCCACCTTGTATGACGTCCTTCTTTAGGTCCAGCCGTTCAAGTAAGGGAATGAGGTAGGCTCCACTCTTGCCAGTTCCATTCTTAGCTCTAGCCAGGATATCCCTACCAGACAAAGCAATAGGTATGCTCTCCTCCTAAATGACCAACAGTCATGTGATTATTATCAAGGTCTAATGCATTAAGCCCAAACTCAGATTATAGCTTTACCAACCTGGATTGGAGACGGTTTTTCCCATCCCATTTCAAAAATCCCCATGAGCAGTTCTCTTTTTAAACAGTAATCTTCAAACTCATTTCCTTTTGTGGAGGTGACATCCTGAAATGATCAAAAAGGTCAATTTACTAGTGAAATAGGTTTTATGGTCTAGAACTTTCAAAATTGACTTCAACACTTAGAAGTTTACTAATTAGCTTAGTTTGATTTGCCCAGGTTTGTTACCAATGCTAAATTCCTGAAAATCACACCATCCTCACTAGATGCGATTTACAGCAGCTATTGTCTAAGCCAGGGGTGTCCAAACATTTTTCAAAGAGGGCCAGATTTGATGAAGTGAACATGCGTGAGGAGGGCCGACCATTTTGCCTGAAATTCTTTGAACCATTAAAATTCGGTCCAAGTGTGTTCCTCCGAGCAAATACATGGCTCAACAAAAATTATCTTGCATTTGTGGCTGTGTGTGGTGAAGAGATGAGCTTGAGCATGTTATTTGGATGTACTGTATATTTATTGACGTATAAAAAAAGCACAGGCTTACCATTGCCATGAATGCAGCCTCACCATTGCCATCAGTGCAGCCTGATCGATGCCAGTCTGCAGCCACGGAGGGGACAGGGAGGGGGAGGGACAAGTGCCGTCAGATTACAAACAGGAGAATTTCTTGTTTACTCGTGGCCTCTTTAATACAAAGTCCCGCCTCCTATGATAAACAGAACAGTCATCCAATGGCATCCCAGGAAACTAGACTTCCTGCTACAGACCCCACTGAGTAAACATTAGATTCTCTTCATGTAATCTGATGGCCCACGTCCTGTCCCCTCCGGGGCAGCTCTGATAAATACGGTATATATCCTTTGTGGCCCCCAGAGCACAGGGCATATGTGAGGCTGCAATGGCTATATATATCCAAATCCCCAGGGGGGCCATATTAAATCACCAGGGGGGCCGCAATTGGCTCCCTGGTCGGACTTTGGGCATGCCTGGTCTAAGCCAATGAGAAGAGAGTCTCTGCTCTTATGTAGGTCGCTGTAGTGACAAAAAAAGGGCGCTGAAAGAGGAATGGCATGCATGTGTTTACCCTTCATGTATAGAATGCAAAAAAAGTTAAAGAAAAGCCTTCAGCCTTTGCAACCGCTTTAAAGTGAACAAAATTAGGTTATCTGGTTTAAGGTCCGATTGTTGACCTGCAACAATTTGTTCTTGTTGAGACCCATACTGCCGATCAAAACACATTTTCTTACCTACAGAATGTCATGTTTCACAGTAAGTGCTAGTTCACACCAGATGCAGTTCCATTCAGTTGTGTGCTTTTCCCCCGCACAAAATGCATGCACAGAGTTTTCTATGCATTTCAATAGCTCTAGTTCACACCATGCAGTCAGTTTCTGCACGAAAACTGACTGCATGGTGTTACACTGTGCATGCATTTTTATTGAAAAAAAAAAAAAAAACACGGAACTGCATCTGGTGTGAACTGGCCATTAGGGTCCAAGCACACCGACTTAAACACTGCTCCTAGGAGTTGTGTTTTGCCTGTACAAGCAACCAATGTTATTTAAGTGTCCATGCACATGAGGACATTTAGACTGGCATATTTTAAGTTCAGCATTTAGAGGCAGGAAAAAAAACACCACCTTGTTTAGCATGGCTTTTGGTTTCTGCGAGAAAAACTTCTCTCAAACGCCAATACAAAAACTCAAAATTAGCACTTTCCTGCCAAGAACACTGGCTTTTTAAGCCAGTGTGTGCATGGACCCTTGAGTTGAAAATCCTGAAAAAAGGACTACCCAATAGAATACACTTATGGGGCAAATTGCAAAACAAATCCTCCTTTTCATACAACTTGATCATTTACAGCTGTTCTATATGCTTATATAAAACTGCTAATATTTTGTCAACAGCATGCACTTGGAAAAAACACAAGTCCTGTAGTAAAATATACCACTTATTTGTCCACAGTTGCAGTGCAGATTCAGGCTAAAAATAAAAGCAATGTTTACATTGGCCAGCAACTTGCATGGTAGCGAAAACCTTTCCACCCAAAGTTACCAGAACTCCCTAACCCCGAATTAAATATAAAATAAAGTCTCACCGAAGTCTTGATTCGAAGATCTTTTGGAGGGAGTTTTAATGTCTTCTTCCAGTCGTCACCAGGTCTATAAGCAAGAACACCATTTTAACATTGAATGAAGTAACCAAAATGTAACACTACTACACAGATCTAGAGCAGAACCACCATCTTTTGCTCAAAGTATATTTTGAATTACGACAGCCATATAGCCTCAACCACTTCAGCCCTTGATGCATTTTATTTTTTTGTGTTTTGGGTTGTACAGGGACATCAATTGAGACCAAACAAGATACTAACATAAGGGCCCTTTCACACGTGCAGGCGAACGGTCCGCTAATTACAAGTCAGTTAACGGACTTGTAATCAGCCCCTATAGGGGCGGATCCGTTAGCGGATGATGCATCCGCTAACGTCCGCAAGATCCGCATCCGTTTCTACGGACGGAAGAATGTCCTATTTTTCGTCCGTCCGGTGGAACGGATCGGATGCAAACGGACAGACGGTCCATTTCCATCCGATTCCGCATAGGGGATAGCGGAGGAGAGACAGGACGGTCCCTGCATAGTGTGCGGGGTCCGCCCTGTCCGCCCGACAGCTCAGCGGAGACCCCCCGCTGAGCCGACGGACACGCGGAGCGGACCGCAAAACAGACCGCTCCGTGTGAAAGGGCCCTTATAGTAGCACAAACTGAAGAGGCAAACAGGTTTAATAGAATAGTGCAGACTAAAGTAACAGGCTTAGTCAAGGGGTAGCGCCATGCAACCAGTTTTCCCAGTAGAGAGGAGCAAAGGGTTGCTCGTCTTCTGCTGCCGACACCGCGGGAGCACTGGACAGGTACGTGTCTATTAAGTCAGCAGCTGCAGTATTTGTAGCTGCTGGCTTTTAATAAATATTTTTTTTCGCGGGACCTCCGCTTTAACCCTGGACCCTTTTGATGGTCGATGACAGGCCACTTCGACACACAATTTCGGCCGTGTGACATGGCTCCCAAACAAAATGGACATCCTTTTTCCCCACAAAGAGCTTTTGGTGGTATCTGATCACCTCTGCGTTTTTTGTGCTATAAACTAAGCGACAATTTTGAAAAATGCTATATTTTGCTAAAATATCCCCAAAAAAACATATTTTCCACAGTTTAGGCAGATACGTATTCCAAATTTTATTTTAATTTTTTAACCAAAAATATCAAAGTAGGGGACCGTTTTATGGCATTTTTATTATACATTTTTTTTACTAGTTATGGCGGCGATCAGCGATTTTTATCGTGACTGGGACATTATGGCAGACACATTGGACACTTGACACCATTTTGGGACCATTGTCATTTTTACAGCCATCAGTGCTATAAAAATGCACCGATTACTTACTGGGTTTAACCACTAGGTGGGGCTGCAGGGGTTAAGTGTTCCCTAGGGAGTGATTCTTACCGTTATGGGGCGTGGCTACATGTCACCGATGACCGTTACCAATTACGGGTAACAGTCATTAGTGACAGTTGTCACTAGGCAGAATAGGGGAATGCCTCGTTTACAAAGGCATTCCCCGTTCTGCCCTTGCCGATAGCAATCGCAGCACTCCCAGGAATAGCAAGTTCCTGGGACCCGCGGCGGGCGATATTTAAAGAGACGTACCTGTATACTAATCTGCCTGCCCCTGCCATTCTGTTTACGTAAATAGGCGTGCGATGGCCTGCAAGTGGTTAAGGAGCCAGCAGCCACCCACATGACCATCAGTGGGGGATAGGTGTACAATCAAGTGCCTACCTCTTGAACCATTCCAGGCCACATGCCCTCAACACCATTATGGGGACACACGCCCTCAACACCATTATGGGGACACACGCCCTCAACACCATTATGGGGACAAGGGCTTCTTCCACACAACCCTGGCCAATGGTTGTGGGGTCTGCGGGCAAGGGGCTTTTTGGAATATGGAATACGGCCTGGACTGCAAAGGAGGAAAGTGTACCCAATGGAACCTCTGCTTTAGGAAAAGAGATCCATTCCTATATGGGAGCTCTGATTACCCTAGACACCTTCTCAACCAGTTTGTCCATCTCTTAGATCTCGGCGGTCTGTGAGAACCTCAGATACTAGCACAGTGTTGGATTTGTGTTTTGTTTATATCTTTGAACATATCTGCATTCATCAAAATCACAGGTATTCTTTGATGTTTGAGGCTTTATGATTTATCATCGAAAACTTTCCTTTTTACCCCCAGTATCTAGGCGGGCCACTAATCTAGCTATATGTGGGCTTTCCAGTTGTATACCAGCCTCTATGGTTATACCAGATGATCCATTATATAGGCGTTTCCTTTTGATCTCTTAGCCTCAAACATCCATTCATGTGTAGATCAATCCTATAATACAGGTAAATGTTCCTCCTTTTATAGTCTGTCATTCGGGTCTCAGCCAACTTGGGAATATATGAATTTGTATTTAAAAATTTAGCATTTTTGGGTATTGTCCATGTATATTTTTGCATAGACTATTTTCAGTAGATAGTGCCTGACAAATTACATTCTACTGAGGAAGCCACAAACGTGGCGCAACATGTAGAGAATTTCTCAGCTCACACTCTTGAAACTATTGTACGATTTTCTATTTGTCATTTAACAAACATTTACCTTATTCCAATTGCACACCTTTAAAATCCCAATTCCTTATTCTTTTTCATATTATCACTAAAGCTTAACCACTTATGGACTGCACATCATCATACATCGGCTATTTGACGTGGAATATAGTTATGGCAGCAACAGCCATAACCCCAGTATTCACTTTTTAGCAGGCAGTCCGCTTTAAGATAAGTGGTCTCAGCAGTGTATTTACTGTGAGATAACTTAATCAGTGGCGGCAGATGCCCCACCCTCCCTCCGCCGCTTACTGGAGCAGACGATTGGGTACTGCCCCCTGCTTGGCATGGAGCCGAGAGGGGAAGACTGCCCCCACCCAGCTCCATGCCATTGCAGGGCAGAAGCAATGTCAAATCATCTATTCCGCACATAGCTCTTAAACTGACTTTTTTAAACAACTTTTTTGCATTTTAGTGTAAATATGAGATCTGAGGTCTTTGTCCTTAGTCCTCATTTAGGAGGTCCTGTCATGCTTTTATTTATCAAAAGGCATGTATACATTCGTTGTCATAGGAATTAAAGGGACTTGTCTTTAAGAGAACAGTGTACAAATAAAGTAAAACGAATAAACAAACGCGCCCAGTCCAGCTGGGCTTGCATGCAGAAGCATTCGTGAGTAGCTCCCACATATGAAAACTGTTCAAACCACACGTGAGGTATCTATCTCCGCAATCGCTTTAGCACCAAAAAAAAGTGCCTGTAAAGCCCCGGAAAGCCGCACCTGCAATCCCAAAGTGAAAGCCTAAGTGCTTTCACACAGAGGCGCTGCGCTGGCAGGGCGTCAAAAAGTCCTGCAAGCAGCTCCTTTGCAGCACTTTAAGAGCGTTGAATACACCGCTCCTAAAGCCCTTTTTTTTTACACCAAAGCACCTGAAAGCCCCAGTGTGAAAGGGGTCCAACTCAAAACATGCAAGCTGTAGAATTATTTTAAAGGGTAAAATTTTGTCGCCATTCCACAAGCAGGCGCAATTTTTAAGCGTGACATGCTGGGTATCAATTTACTCTGTGTAACATCTTTCACAATATAATAAAAAATTGGGCTTTTTACTGTTTATTCAAAAAGTGTTTTTTCAAAAAAAGGCACCTGCAAGACCGCTGCGCAAATACGGTGCGTCAAACTATTGCAACGACCTATAAATATGTTTGGTTGGGGGTTCCAAAAAAAAAAAATGCTCAAAATCTGCTGCTAGGAGTGTTCAAAGCAGAGCTCCCGCTGATCGTAACCCTCCCCCTCCGGTGTCACATTTGACATCTTTCAGGGGGAGGGGTGCAGATACCTGTCTAAACAGGTATTTGCACCCACTTCCAGCCACACAGTCTGCAGGCGGGACATCACCCCCCCCCCCCCCCCCGTTGTGTTCTGGGAACACTCGGCTCCCAGAGCACAGCGGGAGACAGTCAGCAGGTGCAGTGCGACTTGGGAAGTCGGAGCGCTTCGCTTTCTGGTTCCCTCACCGAGGATAGCGGGGGGCAGCAGAGTGACGAGCGATCGCTCGTCCTCTGCTGCGGACGGCGCTGGACTCCAGGACAGGCAAGTGTGCCGATATTAAAAGTCGGCAGCTGTAGTATTGGTTGCTTCTGATATATATATTTTTTTCAGCTGACATCTGCTTTAAGCAAGTGTGCATGGAGCCTTAAGGTAGGGAAGGTGTGCACCAAGTTTAAAGGCTATACCCGACAAGGTGACAGTGCAGGGAAAAACCACGAGTTTTCCAAGGATACCAAAAAGCATTTTGGGGTAAGCAAAATTCTGGCCCCAGGTAGGTAAAAACTTCTGAGGCAGCTGCAGGATACATACTGCAATGAAAACCAATGGAGATAAAATGTGACATGTTAGCTTGGTATGCAATCCACCATCTCCTCTAGATCACTTATAGCCATTTACCTATAAGCCTGGCAGACCGTTAATATAGCCGTTTTACCCTGTAAAGTTATAGAAAGCAAGGCCTTGTTGGCACTTGCTCACAATACCAACACTGAACAAATGCACATAATAAAATGCACTCCAGACACCTTCAGTTGTAAACAAGGCCTAAAGCTCCATGTACGAGACGTTTTTACAACTGCTCCTAAATGATTAAACTTGACAGATAGTAACCCATGTTTAAAACTTCTATTTTGCTGTGTTTACATGCCGCGTTTAACAAACGTGGGTTACCGCATTTGGCATCTGAAACGTGGAAACCTCCTGCATCCAAACCCATTTTTTGCTTGCAAGAAATGCTGTTAAACGCAACTGCCTAAAAACGGCAATAAACGAGACAGTGTACATGGTCACATAGGATAACATTGAATGAGTTCAGGAGCAGCTGAAAAAAGCATTCAACTGCCTCCGAATGTACTATAGCAGCGTCCTGTGTACATGGGGCCTAATGAGCCGCAAACACGTGTCGGCTCATTTATGGTGCGTTACCATAGACTTGAATGGAAGGAGTTTAGATACTTCAACTGCTTCCAAAAGCAACCTATAGCTTCCTTATTGAAGCATTGTAATGCAAACACTTGAAGCGGTGTTACTGCAAAAAAAGTAAAACCAGCAGCTAAACACTGCAGCTGCTGGCTTTTAACCACTTAAAGCGGATCTCCCACGCCAAATCGAATTGTTGTTTAGGTGTTATTTAAATTGTTAATAGCGCTGCATTGCTACACTCACTGTTCTGATGTCCCACGGCCGCTCTGCTGTCATTTGGTCCGAAATGTTTAGTTATATTCTGCTTCTCTTTTCCGTTGCCATCTTATGTTTGGGCATGAAACCCCCATGAGCAGGAACTTCCTGGTTGCGGTGGATGCCGTCCCAGCATCCACCGCTCGATCTCGCGCGTGCGCACTGGCAAGGGTGAGCAGCGTCGATAGCGTCTGTCGCTGTAACAACGGGAGGCGTAGAAACGAAAAGTTACTGCCCCGTTGTGATAACACAGCCTCCTCTTACACAGCGTCAGAAGACTATCTGATGAAAACGGATTGCCTGATGTCTTGCAAGAGTCCCGACAGTTCTGGTCTCCGTGCCTCACCTTATACCACCGATTGCTGCCTTTGTCCTCGCTGTAATGGAGAATTTTGTAATGCCTGCCCTCCTTGCTTTATGTCACGCGTCACTTCCTGCTAAGGAAATAGCGCAATATTTCCTAACATGGCTGCGCAGTGAACTCGGGGAGCTATGGAGAGAAGCTCCCAGAGGGCACTACATTTAGCAGGAAGTGATGCAATGCCCGAATAATACCCGCAGTGTTACAAACCGGAAGCCACAGGACTGTAAAGGTACTGTATCTAATCTGAAAAAAATGCCCGTTTTTACTATATTGCATAGTGGGAAGGTTATTAGGAGGATGTTGTAAAAAGGGTGGAGATCCACTTTAAGACCCGGACCAAAATGCAGGTAAAGGACCAGGCCCCTTTGTGCGATTCGGCACTGCGTCGCTTTAACTGACAATTGCGCGGTCGTGCAACATGGCTCCCAAACAAAATTTGCGTCCTTTTCCTCCCACAAATAGAGCTTTCTTTTGGTGGTATTTGACCGCCTCAGATTTTTATTTTTTGCACTATATACAAAAATAGAGCGACAAAATCTATATTTTTTTACTTTTTGTAGTAAGAAAAATCAAAAACTAAATTTTAGTCAAACATTTAGGCCAAAATTTATTTAGCCACGTCTTTAGTTAAAAAAATCGTAATAAAAAAATTGCTACCTAGCGGGAACAGCAAATACAGCAATCACAAAAATGATCGCTTAGTGACGCTGGCAATAGGGAGTGAAAGGGTTAACTAGGGCGGTGATCAAGGGGTTAAAAAACTTTATCAGGGGGGGTACGGGGGCTACCCTGAACCTAACATTAACTGACTCACACTGACACTAAATACAGTAATCATACATATACGATTACTGCATTCAGTGACACAGACAGGGGTCATCACAATGGGTTAAGTGTGCCTGCGTGTACTGGTGTCAGTGTAGTGTTGTGCAGACTTACTGTGTGATGTGATCTCTCCTCAGTGGCGGTTGAAAATACCGCTGAGCGCAGAGATCACATCACTTCCCTCTTCCTGTGTTTACACAGGAGGAGGAAGTGACACGGCGGGGAGGTGCGCGGATTGGCTGGGAACGATCCGGAGGGATCAGACAAAAACGAATAGCCGCCCCCTCATCCCGGGTCGCTCGCACAGCAAACCGGACCGCCGCATGTACCGGGGGTGTCCCGATCGGACCCCCGACCCACGTCAAGGCAGCAACGTATATATACGTTGATGTGCCTGCCTGTGCCATTCTGCCGACATAAATGTACATGCGGTGGTCCTTAGGGGGTTAATAAATGCACACTTACCTGTCGTGGAGTGCAGCGATGTCAGCACCTGCAGCTGATGTTTCCGTCGGGTGCTGCCGCCGCTATTGCGGGTAGGGGAACCCGGCAGTGTAGCCTTTCAGCTTCACGCCGGGAATGCTACTGCACATGCGCGAGGCCTGCTCCTCTCCTACAGGCCCAGCGGTCGGGGGAGGAGGGAGCCCCACACTGATGTCAGAGAAGTGGGAAAGGATACCCGTCAAAGACAAGTATCCTTACACCCCCCCGACAGGTGCCAAAATTTAGACCAAAATGTATTCTGCTCCATGCCTTTGGTAAAATAAAAATAAGAGTATATATTAAATCAGGGTTTGACAAATTTGCTTTAAATCTAGGAGCCAGCTAAAAAAAGTTAGGAGCCAAAAAACTCACCCTGCCCCGCGGAGCTCGTGCGCAGAAGCGAATGCATATGTAAACGACATTCAAACCACACATGTGAGGTATCCCTGCGATTGGTAGAGAGCAATAATTTTAGCCCTAGACCTCCTCGGCAGATCACAGCCATGAATTGTTGGCCAGGACACACTGATCAGCATCTAAGGCAGCAAGCACAGCCAAGTGGGCGAGCACACACCCCCCCCCCCTTTCTCAGAAAAGAACCACATATATAAGCAATCCAGTGCAGCTGACCCGAGCTGTGGCTTTAAATCTACAGTGCGCGGTCAGAAAGCAAACCCTGAAGCTGTACTGGCCCCACACAGCCACCTAAAATTTCAAAAGTGAATGCTGCTGCAGGCACCATTTAGAAGCAGACAATTAGATTTTTCAGGCTGCTGAGCTTCCCACAATGCACTTAGTAGGGGTCGGGAGGTGAAAAGCAGATCAGCTCTCTATCCCATCCGTGAAAGGGGGAACTGTCACTTCAGGCTCTGGGCTGTAAAACGACTTCAGGTCAGACGCCTGCCAAGGAAGCACTGATGGGCTGGGCTTCACAGATTCAGTGTAAACAATGTACTGACAGTGTTTGCTGTTCAACGGCTCGCTTTTCCTCACAGAAACCACATAGGAGGAAAGGACTGCTGATAACATGGTAAAGGACCGCTGTGATTGGCCCTTTACCATGATCTGCGATTAGCTTTGTGGTTTCTAGTTATGCCTCTGACCTGAGACCAGATGATAATGAACCAGTCTGCAAAGGACATGGTGAAACAGTCAGCTATTTCTGCAGAACAAAAAAATGTGTGAATCTGCTACAGTTAAATTCTTGCACTACAGATCGCCCAGAGGGTTTTTTCCCCCCTCAAAGATGGGCTACTCCAAATAGGGCCACAATGGCATTCTGTAGATCTGTCTCAGGGTAACAGTTTCTTCATACAATGGAGCGTTACTTAACAGGTAGTGTTGCTGGCCTAACAAGAAAAGCAAACACACTGTTGGATTAACACATCTTTGATGGCACCGACGTTAGAACATTACAGCAACTTAAATTGTTCATACTATGCAGAAAGACCATCATTTTTCTTCACTAAACAAAGGTCTATTGCACAAGCACAAAATCATAGTTCAATACAGGACATCTCCAATATTACACATTCATAAAAATGTCCCAAAACCCCACATAATTACAAGTGAAAACTCCAGTGGAAAGAATTCAGATCACTTCTGTCCACCATCCAGCAGCTTCTTACCAGAGATATTAGATGCACTGGCAA
>CM056058.1:62726253-62818753 GCA_029574335.1 Rana kukunoris | reverse complement strand
ATGCTCATTTGAGATGTTTGCAGTGCGTTTCAGAAGCAGAAAAGCCTGGCAAAAGACATGGGGTCAATTTTGATGCAACGTGATGCCAACACAACAATGCAAACATTGGATGCTGCAAAGGACACATTTTGGCATGTGTAGCGATTCAAAAACACTAATGAAATGCCTGCTATTAAAGTGGTTGTAATCCCTTACAATCCACTTTTTACTATAGATAAGCATATAATAAAGCTTACCTGTAGCTACCCCATAATTTGCCTAAGCCTGCACAGATTAGATCTCCCCTGTGTCTGCATGTGCCAATCTTATTGGCGCACTGAAGCAATGGCACGTTCGTACCGTATCGGCGGCTCCCCTGTGATGGCATCGCTGCTCAGGCCAATCACAGCGCCACCCAGAAGTGACTCCGGGAGGGATGTTGCTGGCCAGAGTGGTGTACAGGGACTGTAAGCCAAGGTGAGAATTTCATAATGAGCTAGTATGCTATGCATACTAGCTCATTTTGTCTTGCAGTTTTGTGGGTTTACAACCACTTTAAAAGCTAGCATAAACTCATAATAGCTCATTATGAATTACTTAACCCGAGAACGAAAGCCCTGCAGCCGTCTTAATCTTCCCCCATCCGGCCGGTGACATTATCCCGGAGGGTACTTCCGGGGATCGTGACTCCAGCGCCGCGATTGACCGGAGCCGCGATGACGTCACTCCCATACATGCGCGGGAGCCGCAAAGAACGGCACAGTACAACTGAAGTAACAACATACGTGCCAATGCTTCAGTTGGCTTAGGTGCACATGTGCCGCATGACGTCAGCACATGCAAATACAGGGATATCTCCTAATCCGTGCAGGTTTAGGAGATATCCAGTGCATCTACATGCAAGCCTAATTATAGGCTTGCCTGTAGTTGTAAAGGGTTTACAACCACTTTAACGATAATTACTGCACTTATAGCATTGAGCGTTTTGCATGCGTTGCACAGGCAAATGCCGTGAGATTTTCTCAAATTTGTACAGAACTAAAAATGGGACATCACTTGACACTTTGCAACCATGCCTTAAAAGTCACAGTAAATGCCATAAGTAATAAGTAATTATTTTTCCTCAACACAAGACCATGCCAACACTGCAGTGTCAACACCTTTATCCATTCCCTATTTTAACTTTTGAGCGAGGTTGATCAGCAGTCAGGAAGTGGTAAAAACGTGACCAAACCACCTATTTTGAATGCCTGTGAAAGCCCTTAAGGGTTTGCATGTGCTTAACTTTTTCTTTGCCCATGTGGCGCCAAGGAAAAAAATGTTCCTTTAGCTTCCGTGTATGTAAATACAAATACTTCCTTTTCTCCCACCCTGCCATTTGACTGAACAGAGTAACAAGAAGCAATGCGGGTCTCTTAAGTTTCAGTGAGGCAGCACTGCCTGGGTGCAAGAGATACATAAAATACTTACATTTTTTGTAGGGAACATTAGATCAGATTTTAGTGGTCTGGCTTGGGTCTAGCTAAATGCTGCAATAAAAACTCAATATGTGCCACGTTTTCAGGTTCAGTTCAAAGCCAACACACTAAAACAATACTTATTTTTAAAGGACAGTTCTATCCAGTGGATTCCAATAAGTAAAAAAAATAAAAAAAAGTTGCAGGCACATGGCTTAAAAATCTATATGCCTGTGTTAAAGCCCAGAGAATTGAGACCATTGTAAAACATGTCCAGCAACTGATCAGTGAGGAAGCGATTACGTTTTCCTTGCAGATCATTACCCGTTTTCCTGAGATGAAGCGGAGCCATCTGTTTAGTGATTAGAGCCAAGACTCACACCTATGGCCAACTGTGTGAGTACAGTGGAACCTTGAATTACGAGCATAATTCGTCCCAGAAGACTGCTTGTAATCCAGAGCACTTGCCTATCAAGGAGTTTCCCCATAGAAGTCAATTGAAGATAATTTGTTCCACTTCTATGGCATGCAATACCGCATGTGGCCAGAGGTGGGGGGCGCCGGAGAGCCTCAAATACTCGGGGACAGCTCGGCTGATCTCAGAAAGGCTCGAACACACTTGGGAACTGAGTATTTCCGAATGGCTCCAAACCATCCAAGTGCCCCTGCATCTCTGGCCAAATGCGGTACTGAATACCCCCATTAGCTTGAATTCTGCTCGTATTGCGACAACTCAAGTCAGGATTTAAAAAAAGTTGCAAGTCTTTCAAAACGCTTGTTAACCGCATTACTTGTAAACCAAGGTTCCACTGTATTTCCTTCGCTCAAAGGACAGGAGACCATTAGAAGCTACTTTCCCCTACATTCATACTGAGATCTCAGCAGATGTTAAAGAGGAGTTCCACCCACAAAGTTAATTTACATAAAACACACTTGTTTTAGGCAGTTGCTATGGGGCCCTTGTAACCTGCGCCCTACCTCTCCGCGGCACCCAACGTCATTTCCCTCTGTGCCTGTGTTCGCTAATGCTCCTGGGAGATGTGTACGATTATTTCCCAGGAGTCGGTGGGCAGCACTGCGGGCTAGAATCACTGCTAAATAACTGTGCACACGCGAGATGGGGCAGTGCATGCTGGTTATTCAGCAGCACCAAAACACAGATGTTTATATTTGTGGGTTTCACTTGCCCACTAGCAAGATGGTAACACCTGAGCATAAGGCATATAAGGAACGTTTATATTTTTAAAACCAACTAAAGCGGTGCCATTTACCACACAAACCAATGCCAAAACATAATAGTAACAGATCTATCCAAAAAATGATTTGCGGGTGGATCTCCACATTAAAGCGGTTTTGCACCCAGAAAACCACGGCATACTATTTACAGCACTAAGGCCTGACAGACATACAGGGTTTATATATTGCAACAGTTTGCACAGCGCTTTACAACAATAAGGCAAACAGAACAGTTACAATACAATTCTATACAGGAGGAATCTTAGGGCCTTGCTTGTTGGAGCCTACAGTCTAGAAGGGAGGATCAAGTGGAATAAAAGGTAACAGCTAGAGTTGTCCGATACCACTTTTTTAGGACCGAGTACAAGTACCGATACTTTTTTTCAAGTACTCGCCGATACTGAATACCTGATACTTTTTTTAAATGTGTCCCCCACATATGCAGCCGTGTCCCCACATATGCAGCCGTGTCCCCACATATGCAGCCGTGTCCCCACATATGCAGCCGTGTCCCCACATATGCAGCCGTGTCCCCACATATGCAGCCGTGTCCCCACATATGCAGCCGTGTCCCCACATATGCAGCCGTGTCCCCACATATGCAGCCGTGTCCCCCCAGCCATGTCCCCCACATATGCAGCCATGTCCCCCACATATGCAGCCATGTCCCCCACAGCCATGTCCCCCACATATGCAGCCATGTCCCCCCAGCCATGTCCCTCACATATGCAGCCATGTCCCCCAGCCATATCCCCCACATATGCAGCCATGTCCCCCCAGCCATATCCCCCATACCTAGCCGCCAAAAGCCGCCGCCGCACAGGGAACATCACAGCATTCATTTGAATAGCTGTTTTCCCCGCGCATATAGACACTCCACCTTGCTCGGGATTGGACAGATCACCCATCTGATCATGATCACCCATCCAATCCCGAGCAAGGGGGAATGTCTATACCAGGGGTGGGCAAACTTTTTGACTTGAGGGCCGCAATGGGTTCATATATTGGACCCGGGGGCCGGACCAAGAATAGATGGACGGCGTGTATGTGTGAATTAATATAAATTAAATTTTGTAACATTAAATGTTTAGATTAATTTAAGGTAGAAAACAGAGTTATTTTACAAAACTACAATTGATGGCACAGTGGTTGTGTTTGATGGCATGGCACAGTGGTGACAATTGATGGCACAGTGATTGCTTTTGATGGCATGGCACAGTGGTGATAATTGATGGCACAGTGGCTGCTTTTGATGGCATGGCACAGTGGCTGCATTTGGCATAGCACAGTGGTGACAATTGATGGCACAGTGATTGCTTTTGATGGCATGGCACAGTGGTGATAATTGATGGCACAGTGGCTGCATTTGATGGCATGGCACAGTGGCTGCATTTGGCATGGCACAGTGGTGACAATTGATGGCACGGTGATTGCTTTTGATGGCATGGCACAGTGGTGACAATTGATGGCACAGTGGCTGCATTTGATGGCATGGCACAGTGGCTGCATTTGGCATGGCACAGTGGTGACAATTGATGGCACGGTGATTGCTTTTGATGGCATGGCACAGTGGTGACAATTGATGGCACAGTGGCTGCTTTTGATGGCATGGCACAGTGGCTGCATTTGGCATAGCACAGTGGTGACAATTGATGGCACAGTGATTGCTTTTGATGGCATGGCACAGTGGTGATAATTGATGGCACAGTGGCTGCATTTGATGGCATGGCACAGTGGTGACAATTGATGGCACGGTGATTGCTTTTGATGGCATGGCACAGTGGTGACAATTGATGGCACAGTGGCTGCATTTGATGGCATGGCACAGTGGCTGCATTTGGCATGGCACAGTGGTGACAATTGATGGCACGGTGATTGCTTTTGATGGCATGGCACAGTGGTGACAATTGATGGCACAGTGGCTGCTTTTGATGGCATGGCACAGTGGCTGCATTTGGCATAGCACAGTGGTGACAATTGATGGCACAGTGATTGCTTTTGATGGCATGGCACAGTGGTGACAATTGATGGCACAGTGGCTGCATTTGATGGGATGGCACAGTGGAGACAATTGATGGCACAGTGATTGCTTTTGATGGCATGGCACAGTGGTGACAATTGATGGCACAGTGGCTGCATTTGGCATGACAGTGGTGACAATTGATGGCACAGTGATTGCTTTTGATGGCATGGCAGTGGTGACAATTGATGGCACAGTGGCTGCATTTGATGGGATGGCACAGTGGTGACAATTGATGGCACAGTGATTGCTTTTGATGGCATGGCACAGTGGTGACAATTGATGGCACAGTGGCTGCATTTGGCATGACACAGTGGTGACAATTGATGGCACAGTGATTGCTTTTGATGGCATGGCACAGTGGTGACAATTGATGGCACAGTGGCTGCGTTTGATGGCATGGCACAGTGGGTGCGTTTGATGGCATGGCACAGTGGCTGCATTTGGCATGGCACAGTGGTGACAATTGATGGCACAGTGATTGCTTTTGATGGCATGGCACAGTGGTGACAATTGATGGCACAGTGGTGACAATTGATGGCACAATGGCTGCGTTTGATGGCATGGCCCCACAGCTCTGGACCCCCTGCATGTTACAGTTTACACCCCTTTCAGTGCAGACACCCCCCTTAGTGAAACCCCCCTCAGTGCAAACCCCCAGTGCAAACACCCCCCCCCATGAACCCCCCCAGGTGCAAACACCCCCTCCCCATTCAGTACCTCAGATCAGCGCAGCGACGTTCACGGCACATGGACAGAAGGTCCCCTCCGTACACACAGAGAGGAGGGGGAGGTGGCAGCAGCTTCACTCGGCTGTGCCTGTGTGCCGAGCAGCGCTAACAGGCCATGGCTGTGAGAGGAGGGGATGGATGGTTTCCTGCGGCGTCACCCCCGCAACCCCCCCTCCACTTGTACCGCGGCGCTGGGCAGGCGCTGTCACTCTGACCCCCCAGTGTGTGGCGTCCCGCCCCCCCCACTTAGTATGCCTCTGGGTGGCCTATGCCTCAGAGGAATTCTCCAATCCCAGGGGGTGAGAGGCGGCCGGAGGCGGAGCGCCCACAGTCTATCTGCGCTCGCTTCCTCCAGCCCCCTTTGAAGCATAGGTCGCAAAGCCGCGGCCTCAATTAGTGGTGATCGCGGCAAGAGGAGATCGCCGGTGGGGGCCGGAATAAAAGGTCTGCCGGGCCGTATACGGCACGCGGGCCGTAGTTTGCCCATCGCTGGTCTATACACAGCGGGAACACTACAGCTATTCAAATCAAAGCTTTGATGTTCCAGCACGCTGTTTAACCCATGCGGCGGCGGCTTTCGATGCGGTGGCCGCATGGGGGGGGGGGGGGGGGACGAGTATTCTATTTGGGCATCGGGGGTATTTGCAGGAGTACAAGTACTCCTGCAAATACTCGGTAGCGGTCCCGATACAACACTAGTAACAGCTGTGGCGGATAGTCAGATGGAGAAAATGAAAATAAAGTTGTTAGGTGTGGGTAGGGTTCTCTGAAGGAGGGTTTTCAGGGATCATCTAAAAGCCAATAGAGCAGGAGATAAAAACAGACAGATTGAGTAAGGAGTTCCCAATAAATGGAGAGGCTCTGGAAATATCCCAGAGGTGAGTATGGGAGAAGGGCTAGAGAGCAGTAGGTCTTGAGAACGATAAGGTTAGCATTTTGAGACCAGGTCATGATGTATAGCAGGGGGCAGTTGAAGATGGCTTTGAAAGTAGTATTTTGAATTTAATTTGTTGGGTGAGAGGAAGCCAGTGGCGGGATTGACAGAGTAGCAGACAGAGCGATTGGTAAGGTGGACAAGTCTGGCAGTAGCATTCATGATGGATTGAAGGGGGATGGACCATGTAGAGGTAAGCCAATGAGGAGGGAGTTGCAGTAGTCAAGGCAAATTTTCCCATGTGAAGACTTGTTTTTGAAAAGTGTCACATTCAGCAATCGTTTACACATTGTGAAGCACAGCAGAAAGTTACTTTAGATGGCCTGACCAATTGAATAAAACTACAGCCAGAAAATTTTCCTGAGCCCCAGTTTACACTCCAATTTGCATACAAAATACGTCAACAGCGCGGACCTGAGGCACGTCTTTGGACGTCAATGTTGGGTAGCGCGCAGCGGAGAAAACCAGTGCCGTCGCATCGCCGAGGATCCGATGCGTGTACCCGGCGGCCGCGTTGTCCGTCAGGTACACGCGATCGGCGGTGACAGAGCAGGGACGTGGAGCTCTGTGTGTAAACACAGAGCTCCACGTCCTGTCAGGGAGAGGAGACCGATCTGTGTCCCTTGTACATAGGGACACAGCATCGGTCACCTCCCCCAGCCATTACTAGTAAAAAAATAAAATCATAATTCTGTCCCCTATTTTGTAGGCGCTATAACTTTAGCGCAAAGCAGTCGCTTATTGCGATTTTTTTTTTTTTTAATACGTAGAAGAATACGTATCTGCCTTAACTGAGAAAACATTTTTTTTTTTTTTTTTTAAATTGTTATATTATAGCAACAAGTAAAAAATATATATATATTTTTAAATTGTCGCTCTTTTTTTGTTTATAACGCAAAAAATAAAAACCGCACAGGCGATCAAATACCACCAAAAGAAAGATCTATTTGTGGGGAAAAAAAGGACGCCAATTTTGTTTGGGAGCCACGTCGCACAACCGCGCAAATGTAAGTTAAAGTGACGCAGTGCCGAAAGCTGAAATTTCCCCATGTCCCCCCAGCAGGACAGGTAAGTGTCCTAATATTAAAAGTCAGCAGCTGCAGTATTTGTAGCTGATGGCTTTTAGTATATTTTTTTAATGGGCCATCCACGTTAAACTGATTACGCCACTGCCTGACAAATCAGATGTTCGGAGTCCTTGAACCCAGAAGGAAGACCAGGTGACGCGGCAAGTCTCTGCAGCGGTGACAACATGCTGCTGGAGGACTTAATTTTCAAGTAATGCTTTCATAATGTGCTAGTATGTGCAGTAGAGACTAGCACATTAGGATTTTGGCTTGCAGGTGGAAACTTTCTTCCAAAGATTGCCAAAACGTTAAAGCAGAACTACACTTCATTGAAGCAGCAAACAACGTTTTTCATAATTTTTTTAATATTCAAAGCAAACTCCCAACATCCGTTGATGTCTTCATGCATTATGTTTTGAGAAATCACTGAAAAATACCCCTTAGCATTTCTGCCCGTGGCCATCAATGGCAGATTCATGTAGCATTGCATTTACTTTCTGAAGACACCTAGGATATACATCATTTGCCTTGTCCATAAACCAGAAAGCAACTAAAGAAATGTTAAAAAAAAAAATGCTAGCAGCATGGGGATGAAAAATGGTCAATATTGATGGAGAGAGGGAAGTTCCGTTTTCAAGTGGTAGTAAAGTCTTTACTACCATTTACCTACAGGTAAGCCTATAATAAGGCTTACCTGTAGGTATAAAGAATATCTCCTAAACCTGTACGGTTTAGGAGATATTCCCCGCGCGATGTGACGCTGATTGCAGCACCGCATGCGCAGCAGGGATCCTTGGCTAAAGGGCCAGCAGCCGCCAGACCCTCCCAGAATAAAGTCCCCGCGTGTAAGAGTGGGAGTGACGACATCGTCGCTCCAGCCAATCACAGCGCTGGAGCGGCGATACCGGAAGACACGCCGAGGCAAGATGAGTATTTCATAATGAGCTAGCTCATCATGGCTTTTGCCTTTCAGGTGTAAAAAATTGCAAGTATACAACCGCTTTAAAGAGTAGGTTTGTATTTTCAGAAAAAAATGAAATGGTGAACCCCACACACCCTCCACTATCCCCCTGCTGTACTTACCTGCAGGGCACCAAGCCGTCTATACCCCTGCAGATTGAGCAGGGAGTTGGAATCCCCCATCTTTTCAGTGCAGCATTTCAACACATACGCCCCCTTCCATCTGTCTCCATGCTTTATTTTTTGAGAAATCACTTTGAAAAACACTCCCAAGGATATCTTGAGTAAGGGTGGATGATTCATGCAAAATTTACTTCCTGAAATCCACATACCCTTAGCTCAGGCATGCAAGCAGGAGGATGAGCTTGGCTGAGAACGCCCCTTGTCCCCTTACTGAAGACTCCTGGGATGTATGACCATTTGCCTAGGCCTGAAAACTTGGAAGTAAATGAAGAAATGTAAACAAATGATATTTACCAGTGGTATTAAAAATAGTTGGAGAAAGTGAAGTCCTGCTTAAAGGGGTTGTAAACCCACGTGTTTCTTCACCTTAATGCATCCTATGCATCAAGGTGAAAAAAACTTCTGGCAGTGACCGCCCCCCTCCCCCGTTTTACTTACCTGAGCCCTGCAATTCCCTCGGCAGAGACACGCTGTCCCGACTCTTGATTGGATTGATAGCAGTGCAGCCGTTGGCTCCCTCTGCTGTCAATCAAATCCAATGACGTAGGCACTAGGCCGAGGCCAGCATTCATGTCTATGGACGAAAATGGCAAGGCAACCCCCCCCCCCCCCCCCCCAAGGAGCGCTTTTCCTAGAGAGTTATCCGTTAGGAAGGAGCCGCGAGAGCCCCCAAAGGAAGGAGGATCGGGACCACTTCCCCAGATGAAGGCAGTAGCCGTAACGCGTAGGGATTGACGGACACCTGGAGTGACGTGAGGATCCGGCTTATGCCGTGTGTTTTAAGCTGTTTTTATATATCTTGATGTAAGCAGATAATTTTTTAATAAATGTCCCTTTTATGATAATACTTCACTATGGGAGTCTCTCTTTCTCCACTTTTGTTTTCTGAGTTGGTATAGTCTTATGCTTGTTCTGTGAGGACCCGGATGTCTACCAACCCAACACACCTGGCTAAAAAGTTTTGGAGTTATCAGATGATACTTAATGCAGTTATTTCGTGGCAGTGAGGTGAGAGGCCTGTGAGGCTGTTTTGTTCCACGGAGTGACACCTGCACGAACATTGTGAACACTGGATTAGTCACGGACTGCCGTGTACCTACACTTTATTCACCTTGGCACTTATGCACTTTGAACTTTATTCATTTATTTATTTATTTATTTAGATTTCACATTTTTATATAAGGCACGTGTATTTATATATTTGGTACTTGTTTTGGATACTATATTAGCTATTGCAGTAGCGCAAGATCACCTATTTTCACTCGGGACCACTATGTCTGTGCAAAACGAGCTGCACAGTGGAGGCAAGCGAGACATGTTTGTTTTAAAAAATAAAACACGAAGCCTTACAATCACTTAAAGCGGATCTCCACCCTAAAGTGAAGATCCGCTGATCGGAACCCCCCCCCCCCCTCCGGCGTCACAATTGACACCTTTCAGGGGGACAGGTATCTGCACCCACTTCCGGACCGCAGTCTTGGGCAAAAGTCTGTTTTTTTGCGACATCCCGTCGCCCCCCCCCCCCCCCCCCCGTTGTGTGCTGGGAACCTTTCGGCTCCCAGAACACAGCGGGAGCCAATCGGCGGGCGCAGCACGACTCGCGCCGTAGGGAACCGGCCAGTGAAGCCGGAGCGCTTCACTTCCTGGTTCCCTCACCATGGATGGAAGGGGGAACAGCAGAGAGACGAGCGAACGCTCGTCCTCTGCTGCGGACACCGCTGGACTCCAGGACAGGTAAGTGTCCCAATATTAAAAGTCAGCAGCTGCAGTATCTGTAGCTGCTGGCTTTTAATATACTTTTTAATAGGACATCCGCTTTAAAGTCCCAGTTCACACAGGTTCAATAACGCATTGCGATTCGCACCACAAATCAAATGCAATGTCTGTGTGATGCAAATTCAGCCATATAGATTTTATGGCTGATGTTGCATCGTATTTGGACCAAAGTCACGCAGTACTTTTGTTACGCACCAGAATTGCATCGCATGGCTGTCCAGACCCATGGGATCCGATTCATGTCTGAACTGACAGTTCGCACTGCGATATGTGAACTGACCTGGGGTGACATTAAAGCGGAGGTTCCGCCGAATTTTTTATTTTTAAAGCCAGCAGCTACAAATACTGCAGCTGTCGGCTGCACCCGCCGCCATCCTCGGTTAGGGAATCAGGAAGTGATACGTTGCGCAGTAGGAAACCAGGCAGTAAGGCCCCATGCGCGAGTAGCGCGCCACCACTGGACCCCGCTCTCTCCTGGGAACAGTGTGTTTCCCAGAAGATAGCGGGGGCTGCAGGTAGAGGTGTGTGTCACAGTACCGTATTCCCAGAAGTGGGCGCAGGTATCTAACCCCCCCCCGAAAAGTGTCAAATGTGACACCGGACAGGGGGGGGGGGGGGGGGGGAGTCTCTGAAAAGCGGAAGCTCCATTTTTGGAATGACAACCACAGCAGCTTGCAGAGGGCAGTGTGAACCAATGTGGGATTCAGGTGCGATGCGGGAACCCGCACTGGATTCGCAGCGTTCTCATATCGCACCCGTGTGAACCGAGCCTTAAAGCGTAGGTTCGTATTTTTAGGAAATTAAATAAAGCTTGTAAAAAGCTTACGCCTTCCACTATCCCCGATCGACGCTGTACTTACCTCAAAGGGTGAGCTGTCTATACCCCTGCAGATGGCGCACACCGCTATTCTGTGCAGGACTGATCACGGTGACGATCTGTGCTGACCAATCGCAATCCATCTGATCTGTCCCAGAATTGCTGCACAGAGACGTGTGTAAATGTCAAATCATCGGAGCAGATGTTGGGGTACTGACCGCTCCAGAGGTAAGTACAGCCCGGGAGAGGACTCTGTACAGTGTTAGAGCACATTATTTTCACCACACACACACACACTACAATCTGATCTACAATCTCTTCCAACTATGCAGTAGAAGGGCCTATCTGAACAGATAGCCTGCCCCATATTATAGATTGTACAGATCTAAGGCTAGTTGTACAGTATGTGGTGATATTAGACGACAACAAGGGCACTGTATGATATTCTCCATAGAACACTAAGGACTACATAGAAGTGTGAGGCCTCCGTCCTCCCCGGGAGGCCTCCATTGCTCCGTGACGTAGCAGGCCTCACAATGGCAGCCGTGACCCCACTACACGTCACATTGCAAACACTGACAAACCCCCACCATGTACGAACCCGGGGCCCCCCATACAAGACATACTGCGTACCCAGTGCTGAGGCCTACCCTCCCCCCTCTTCTCCGCCACCACCGTGACCGGAGAGCTCCCTCCGCCGAGCTCACCCCCTCCCCCTCACCACACGCACCCTAGAGGTTCGGACTTCAAATCGTCGACTTCGTCTTATTCTGCTCTTCTTCTGTGTCTGTAATGCCGTGTTTCTCTCCGTCTTCTCGCTATTCGGTATCAGTAATGTCTATTTTCAAGCCTCGCGTTTTCCTTAGTCGAAGGTCCAAAATGGCTTCCTTCCTCCTTAAACCCTCCCTACGCCGCGCGTGTGAATCCCTCCGCCGGGGGAATGGGGCTGTGTGTGTATGTGAAGAGAGGGCGGATCACTGCGCGGACTGAGGGGGCGGAACACTGCGCGGACTATGTGAGGCTTTAGACACTTCCGCTGCGTGTTTGTTTACAACACGGGATAGTTCCGGGGAGGGGGAGGGGAGAGCTGTGACATCATGGAGAACGCTGTTGCTGGCCTCTTCTAGATATAATAAAGGCAGATCTCTGCTGCAGTCTTTATACAGTTGGATAGAAGGAAGCCTATTTCACACAGCCAATAACACGCAGCCACCAGATTCCTGTGACAAGAATCGGCGCCCTCTTGTGGTTGGAAGGACCAGGATATGCGATTATCGTAGGGTTGCCATCAAACACTAATAACACTTTAGCTGAGCACAGCATTTTTTTTTTACAGTATAAACTATACATATACTTTGTGATTAAATAACATTTCTAATCATATAAAGTTAAAGTGTTTATTACCCCCCCGCCCCCCCCCCCCCAAAAAAATGCATTTTACATGTTACATGACCAGGGCCGTCTTTAATTTTGATTAGGCCCTAGGCAAACATTTTCTTGCCCCCTCCAGATAGATGCAAAATCAGTTTACTGCAGCAGATCACGTAGCGATTGCAATTGTTTGCCAGAGGTTACAGCCTATCCTTACCATTCACTGGCTGGTTGCTAGAGGTTACAACACATAATTTATGCTTACCGATGGGTTGCTAGAGGTGACTGCACATTATTAGTGCTAACTGATTGGTTGCTATAGGTTAATGCACATTATTACCACTCACTGAGCAGTGGAGCAATCCCAAATAATTGAGCAAGTAAAGCGACACATTTATACACATACTACAGGAGAGGGTCAGAGAGTGCAGACATACTGCACAAGGTTTATCAAAAATAGGGGGTGTGCAATCAGCGCAAAAATATCAAAGAAATCAAAATATATAATGGTAATGTTAATAAATGTAAGAATGAAAAACAACTCCCAGAGTGGATTTCATATGGATGCAAGCTGAACACCAAAGAGGACAATCACAAGATCCAAAAAGTACATGTATATAAAGAAAGCAGTGCAGCGCAAACCAAAATTCAAATAATAATGAATATACTCATAAAAGTGAAAATGAGAACCAAAAAAGAAAAAAAATAGTCCAAAACGGTAAACAACATATGAAATAAATCCTGCGACCAGATATTAAGAGTATCTTCACCACGTGACTGGACAACCAATTTCAAAGTGTGATCCCTTCACCAGTAAAAGATGGGTACTCTCACCTCACAGAACGACCTTTGTTTTACCAAAGGTCTAAAAAGCTTAGATCAGTGGTGGAAATCCGGATGGATCAGGGGTGTATACTATTCAGCCGTAGGACCCGGAGATGAATACATATCCTCAGTGGCACCAACGAACAAGTATGTAACCGATGATATGTAAAGGAAAAAACTAGATCTAAGAGCTTCCGTAAAGTCAGGTCAATTTATTGCGTTTAAAACGTACAGGTTACTCACATTTGTGATGAAAAATGAAGGCATGTAACACCATGAGACATGTAGCTCGGATGAAAAAATGGGACGACAACGAGTGACGTGGAGTGGTTCCTGACCCCGGACGCGTATCGTAATACAACTTCCTCAGCAGGGCGGACTGCACAAGGTTACCAGAGACTGCGGACAGACTGCACAAGGTTACCAGAGACTGCAGACATACTGCACAAGATTACCAGAGACTGTGACATACTACCTGAGATTACCAGAGACTGCAGACATACTGCACAAGATTACCAGAGACTGCGGACATACTGCACAAGATTACCAGAGACTGCGGACAGACTGCACAAGGTTACCAGAGACTGTGGACATACTGCACAAGATTACCAGAGACTGCAGACATACTGCACAAGATTACCAGAGACTGTGACATACTACCTGAGATTACCAGAGACTGCACAAGGTTACCAGAGACTGTGGACAGACTGCACAAGGTTACCAGAGACTGCGGACAGACTGCACAAGGTTACCAGAGACTGCAGACATACTGCACAAGATTACCAGAGACTGTGACATACTACCTGAGATTACCAGAGACTGCAGACATACTGCACAAGATTACCAGAGACTGCGGACATACTGCACAAGATTACCAGAGACTGTGGACATACTGCACAAGATTACCAGAGACTGCAGACATACTGCACAAGATTACCAGAGACTGTGACATACTACCTGAGATTACCAGAGACTGCACAAGGTTACCAGAGACTGCGGACAGACTGCACAAGATTACCAAAGACTGCAGACATACTGCACAAGATTACCAGAGACTGCGGACATACTGCACAAGATTACAAGAGACTGCAGACATACTGCACAAGCTTACCAGAGACTGCGGACAGACTGCACAAGATTACCAGAGACTGTGACATGCTGCATGAGATTACCAGAGACTGTGGACATACTGCACAAGATTACCAGAGACTGCGGACATACTGCACAAGATTACCAGAGACTACGGACAGACTGCACAAGATTACCAGAGACTGTGAACATACTGCACAAGATTACCAGAGACTGCGGACAGACTGCACAAGATTACCAGACACTGCGGACAGACTGCACAAGATTACCAGAGACTGCAGACATACTGCGAAAGATTACCAGAGACTGCGGACATATTGCACAAGATTACAAGAGACTGCGGACAGACTGCACAAGGTTACCAGAGACTGCAGACATACTGCACAAGATTACCAGAGACTGCAGACATACTGCACAAGATTACCAGATACTGTGGACATACTGCACAAGATTACCAAAGACTGTGGACATACTGCACAAGATTACCAGAGACTGCAGACATACTGCACAAGATTACCAGATACTGTGGACATACTGCACAAGATTACCAGATACTGTGGACATACTGCACAAGATTACCAGAGACTGTGACATACTGCACAAGATTACCAGAGACTGCAGACATACTGCACAAGATTACCAGAGACTGCAGACATACTGCATGAGATTACCAGAGACTGTGGACATACTGCACAAGATTACCAGAGACTGCGGACAGACTGCACAAGATTACCCGAGACTGTGGACAGACTGCACAAGATTACCAGAGACTGTGGACAGACTGCACAAGATTACCAGAGACTGTGGACAGACTGCACAAGATTACCAGAGACTGTGGACAGACTGCACAAGATTACCAGAGACTGCGGACAGACTGCACAAGATTACCAGAGACTGCAGACATACTGCACAAGATTACCAGAGACTGCAGACATACTGCACAAGATTATTAGACACTGTGGACATACTGCACAAGATTTCCAGAGACTGTGGACATACTGAACAAGATTTCCAGAGACTGTGGACTGCATGAAGTTACCAGAGACTGTGACATACTGCATGAAGTTACCAGAGACTGCGACTTACTGCATTAAGTTACCAGAGACTGCGACATACTGCATTAAGTTACCAGAGACTGCGACATACTGCATTAAGTTACCAGAGACTGCGACATACTGCATTAAGTTACCAGAGACTGCGACTTACTGCATTAAGTTACCAGAGACTGCGACATACTGCATTAAGTTACCAGAGACTGCGACATACTGCATTAAGTTACCAGAGACTGCGACATACTGCATTAAGTTACCAGAGACTGCGACATACTGCATTAAGTTACCAGAGACTGCGACATACTGCATTAAGTTACCAGAGACTGCAACATACTGCATTAAGTTACCGGAGACTGCAACATACTGCATGAAGTTACCAGAGACTGCAACATACTGCATGAAGTTACCAGAGACTGTGACATACTGCACTTTAATCACTAGGGCTCACCTTTTACATCTGAATCCACAAGGTTCCCCTTTTACATCCGAATCCACAGAGTTCCCCTTTACATCAGAGTCCACAGAGTTCCCCTTTACATCAGAGTCCACAGAGTTCCCTTTTTACATCAGAGTCCACAGAGTTCCCTTTTTACATCAGAGTCCACAGAGTTCCCCTTTTACATCTGAATCTGCAGAGTTCCCCTTTTACATCAGAGTACACAGTGTTCCTCGTGCTCGGAAACAATTTGACGCATGCTTGGAAGCATTGAACTTAATTTTTCTCAGCTTGTCGTAGTGTTGTACGTCACCACATTCTTGACTGTCGGAATTTGATGTCACTGTGTGTATGCAAGCCAAGCCAATCTCCCTCACTGACACACCATATAGCTGCTTTACTGGTACAGTGATTCACTGCTCTTCTCCAACGCTGACAGGATGGGCTACGTGGGTTCTAATTGGTCGGCGCTGACCAATCAGAATGTCTCCTATCCATAACTTTACAAGGTACGCGGGGGATTTCTGATCCCCGCAACTGGTAAAGCGGCTTTACAAAGTGACTTTCTATTGTCAGCTGCCCCCCCCCCCCCAAATACAGCAGAGCTGTTCTATCTCTCTCTCCCTACCTTCTCATTGGCCATTGGCTCCTGCTGCTGTCAGTCAAATCCAGTGATGATGGAGCAGGGGGCAGGGTCGAGGCACACTATGGGAGTCATTTACAAAAGGCAAATCCACTTTGCACTACAAGTGCAAAGTGCTCTTGAAATTGCGCTGCAAGTGCACTTAGAAGTGCAGTCACTGTAAGGGGTAGATCTGAAATGAGGGGAAGCTCTGCAAGCTAAAATGCTGTTTTTTATTTTCATTGCATGTCCCCCTCAGATTTACAGCGACTACACTTTAAGTGCAATTTCAAGTGTACTTTGCACTTGTAGGGCCAGATTCTCAGCAGCGATACCACGGGGTATCTCAGATACCCCGTGGTATCGCAGGTTTTTTCAATGGGTATCTATGCGTGTGATTCATAGAATCACTTACGCATAGATACACTAAAGATCCGACAAGTGTAATACAATTACACTGTCGGATCGTAGATGTAATGACATCGCCGGCCGCTAGGTGGCCTTTACGTTGTTTTCTCATTTGCCTATGCAAATGAGCCTAATACGCCGATTCCCGAACGTTTTTACGCCGCCCCGTCGTAAAGATAAAGCAGCCCGAAGGTGGCGCATCCTATGTTAAAGAGGGGGTTCACCCCAAAACTACTCTGTGTGATCCCATCCAGCATACTGGCGTCAGCGCCAGTATGCTGTTTTTTTTTTTTTTTTAATCTTCGTACTTATGGTTTAATTGATAATTTTATATTGTGCCTACCGCAGGTGAATGGCGCGTCTATTCAGCGTCACGGCTTGCAAAAATAGCCGACTAGCACTCGGGTATTCCCGGCGCCTGCGCACAGACCTAGGAGCTGACTGCGCAGGCGCCGTATATATCCAAGTCCAATGGCTATGGCGATTCACGCCCTCCGAAAAAAGCCGAAATAGGACTCGGATATATATACGGCGCCTGCGCAGTCAGCTCCTAGGTCTGTGCGTGGCCGCCGTATAGCGCCGGGAACACCCGAGTGCTAGTCGGCTATTTTCGGAAGCCGTGACGCTCCATAGACGCGCCATTCACCCGCGGTAGGCACAATATAAAATGATCAATTAAACCGTAAGTATGAAGATTAAAAAAAAAAAAAACAGCATACTGGCGCCGACGCCAGTATGCTGGATGGGATCACACAGAGTAGTTTTAAGGGTGAAACCCCTCTTTAAGTATGGACGCCGTGACCGAGGGAAATTTTTATTTTTTTACGTTGTTTGCGTAACTCGTCCGTGAATGGGGATTAACGTCGATTACGTTCACGTCGAAAACAGCGTCATAACTCGGAGCATGCGCACTGGGATTTTTCTAAGGCCGGCGCATGCGCAGTACGTTCGGCGCGGGGGCGCGCTTAATTTAAATACAAGCCGCCCCCTTCGATTTACGCGGGGATACGCCGGGCCATTTACACTACGCCGCCGCAAGTTACGGAGCAAGTGCTTTGAGAATAAAGCACTTGCTCTAGTACGTTGCGGCGGTGTAGGGTAAATGGCTTACGCTACGCCGCCGGGGATTCTTTGAGAATCTGGCCCGTAGTCTGCACTTGTAGTGCAAAGTGGATTTGCCTTTCGTAAATAACCCCCTATGTGTGTCAGTGGACACACAGAGCACAGCTCGGGAACGAGCCTGCATATATGCCAACAGAGGAATCAGCTTACTATGGTGACTTCACAGGGAAGATACTTACCTGGCAGGGGAGACACCATGATCATGAAGGTGGTTCTCCCAGGGTGAGGCTCGACCATTGCACTCCGGTTGTGCTGATCATGGTGTTTTCCCTGCCACTGCTCGGCCTTTTGGCTAAGATCAGGTGTGGTATCCGTCCTTATCAGTTGTTAGAGGAGCGCTGAAGCAGGATCAGAGTGGAGCACAAGCCAGTCATTCTAGTAGCTCCAGCTTGGCCCTGGAGGACATGGTACTCACTAGTCCTGAAGATGGCAGTGGGAGACCCTTGGACTCTTCCTCTACGACCAGACCTACTCTCACAAGGCCCGATCCTCCACCCTACATTACAGCGTCCAAATTTGACGGCCTGGAGGCTGAATCCCTGATTCTCAGGGGTAGAGGTCTGTCTAGGCAGGTAATTCCTACCCTGATTAGGGCTAGAAAGCCGGCCTCCAGGGTGATTTATTACAGGGTGTGGAGGACCTACGTAGGCTGGTGTGAATCCAAAAGATGGAATTCCCGCAAATATACCATTGATAGGGTGTTAAGTTTTCTCCAGCTAGGAGTGGATAAAGGCCTGGCATTAAGCACAATCAAGGGACAGATTTCAGCTCTGTCAGTGTGGTTTCAGAGGCCGCTGGCCACCCACTCGCTGGTAAAAACCTTCATACAGGGGGTCTTACGTATTAATCCTCCTGTCAAGTCACCAATTTGTCCATGGGACTTAAATCTTGTCCTGTCCACTCTACAGAAACAACCCTTTGAGCCGTTGGCTGAGATTCCTTTAGTTTTACTGACAAGAAAGTTGGTATTCTTGGTCGCCATAGTTTCGGCCAGGAGAGTGTCAGAGTTGGCAGCCTTATCCTGTAAGGAACCATATCTCATTCTACATAAGGACAGGGCAGTTCTCCGGCCCCATCCTTCCTTTCTACTTACCTGGCAGGGGAGACACCATGATCATGAAGGTGGTTCTCCCAGGGCGAGGCTCGGCCATTGCACTCTGGCTGAGCTGATCGTGGTGTCATCCCTGCCACTGCTCGGCCTTTTGGCTAAGATCAGGTGTGGTATCCATTCTCGTCAGTTGCTAGAGGAGCGCTGAAGCACCTCCTATTTGTGGAGGGTGGATGCAATCCAATAGCGTCATTGCACCTGGAAGGGTGGTTTCAGCAGGGACTACGCCGTGCTGCCCGACAGATACTGGGGGCCGGCCAATGGTTGCGTCTGAGCCACCTGGAAGGGTGCTTCTGGTGAGGATGGGTGGCTGCGCCTGGTCTGGTCTTTTTGCCGGGTTCTAGTCTGGCCTTCTGGCTGGCTGGTGCAAGTGCTGTCCCTGTCGGAGATCTGGTAGGAGGAGCTGGAACTGCCCTGATGGAAAGACGGGGTAGGACCATGCAAATCCTGCTGGGTTGACAGGGAGTCTGGAAGGGTTAGTATTGGTGGAGGCTGCTAGATGGGGGCAGCTTCTTCCCAAGAAAACCTGGAAGGGCTCTCTTTCTGGCAGGGGTGGAGGGCTGCACTGGCCGGTCGGGGGGTTAGATTTGGAACAGAAAAGCCTATGGTGCATGTGCCCCTGGAGTGGCAGTCCAGGGGTGTCTGAGAATCACTGTGAGTGAGGGTCACTTTGATTTAACGACACCACGGTCACTGCACCAGCTACACGCTTTTTTTGCACCTGCCTCCTGGGCCGGGCCTTTTGGCCAGGACCGGAGGAATTTTTTATTCCTGGCCGGAGGGCCTGGTCATTGTTGATCACAATGACCACTTCTTCACTCTCCTCTTCACTATCCCTTTCCCCCACTTTATTTAATTTATTAGCCTATGTTTGTCACCTTTTTGTCTTTTTTTGTTGTGCATGTTTTGTACACAGTGTGATTAGTAGGGTGCCGGTCCTCGGGCCAGCCCTGAACGTCTTGGGAGTGGGTGGACATGGCCTTTTGGCTTAGTTCACCTGCTCTCATGGGGTCTCCCTTCGGGGGAGTCCCACCTAGTACTTGGAGGGTTCTGTTTCGGCAGTCCCTCCAGGGAAGTTGGGTCCGAGTCGGCTTCGGTTGCTCGGGCCACAGTAACTCAGTCCCCGTCTGGAGCCTAACGCCCCGGGGGATCAGGGTTTGGGTCCCTTCTGCACAGAAGGACCACTTGACGTTGCACCCGTCTGCATGTTTTTGTGAACACTCTTTATGTGTGTGCACATTTTTTCTGCACCGGGTGGAGTTTTTGAGTGTGTTTCACACGCCATAGGCTTTTCAAAAAAAAAAAAAAAAGGACCAGAGGAATTTTTTTATTCCTGGCCGGAGGGCCTGGTCATTGTTGAACACAATGACCACTTCTTTCACTCTCCTCTCCACTATCCCTTTCCCCCACTTTATTCTTTATTTAATTTATTGCCTATGTTTGTCACGTTTTTGTCTTTTTTTGTTTGTGCACGTTTTGTACACAGTGTGATTAGTAGGGTGCCGGTCCTCGGGCCAGCCCTGAACGTTTCGGGAGTGGGTGGATATGGCCTTTTGGCTTAGTTCACCTGCTCTCATGGGGTCTCCCTTCGGGGGAGTCCCACCTAGTACTTGGAGGGTTCTGTTTCGGCAGTCCCTCCAAGGAAGTTGGGTCCGTGTCGGCTTCGGTTGCTCGGACCACAGTACCTCAGTCCCCGTCTGGAGCCTAACACCCCGGGGGATCAGGGTTTGGGTCCCTTCTGCACAGGAGGACCACTTGACGTTGCACCCGTCTGCACGTTTTTGTGAACACTCTTTATGTGTGTGCACATTTTTTCTGCACCGGGTGGAGTTTTTTGAGTGTGTTTCACACGCCATAGGCTTTTAAAAAAAAAAGACTTCACAGGGAAGAGGAGGAGTCCAGGGCACCAGCAAGGACCCCAGAAGAGGAGGATTGGGGCTTTTCTCTTTAAAACTATTGCACATGCAGGCATCTATCATCTTTATGTTCAACCTGTGTTTTTTATCTGGGGGCTGACCAGCCCTGCTATCCTAGGATGTTCTCAATAAGGACACAACTTATTTCTTTGTAAAATTGATTGATAATTATTCTGTAAGTCTAGGTCCTATTAAAAGTTAGCTAAGAGTCATCCAAACATCAGGTTCGTTTTTCCCCATGTCCCATGCGAGACAACTAACCACTATGATAGTATTGACATTGCTTCTGTTAGGCTACACGTAGTCATGTTTATTTTTGGACTTTGACTTTGAAAAGTGTAAGGCCCCGTACACACAAGCAAATAGATTTGTTCAAATCGGTCAGACCGACCGATTTGAACAAATCTGTCTGCTGGCCGTTTTGGTTTGATTGCTGTACCCCAGATCAAACCAAAATCCCCGCCAGCAGACAGCGCGGTGACGTGGCGGTGACGTTGACGCCGCCACGTCACCGCACCAGGAAGTAAATTACTTCCGCGCATGCGTCGAATCCATGCGTCGAAGATATGTCTGCTGGTTAGCGTACTAACCAGCATACATATCGGGCGGACGGATTCCCAGCCGACAGATTTTAAAGCATGCTTTCGGCTGGCCAAATCCGTCGGCTCGCCCGTACACACGATCAAATCTGTCTGCTGGGACGGTCGGGCCGACCGTTTCCAGCAGATAGATTTGATCGTGTGTACGCGGCCTAAAACCTGTTACTATTTGACATTGATAGTTATGCTATCAGACTATTATATATGTTTACATATGTCATATATATATTTCTACTTAAATGCCTAGGGCCAGATTCTCTAAGAATTCCTGCGGCGTAGCGTAAGCCAGTTACACTACGCCGCGGCATCGTACTAGAGCAAGTGCTTTAATCTCAAAGCACTTGCTCCGTAGGTTTCGCCTGCGTCGCGTAGATCGCCGAGCGTAAACCTGCGCAATTCAAATGGGGCGGCTTGTATTTAAATTAAGCGCGCCCCCGCGTCGAATGAACTGCGCATGCGCCGGCCGGGGAAAAAGCCCAGTGCGCATGCTCCAGCTCACGTCGGAAAGCGTCGTTGAAACCGACGTCAAAACGACGTGAGCGTCATTTACGCAACTCCCTATTCGCGAACGAGTTAGTAAAACGACGTAAGCGACGGAAAAAGCCGACGCTGACCCGACGCCATACTTAACATGGCATCCGACGGGACCCGACGGCATCCGACGGTACTTTGTAAGGTTACTCCACATAGAAGCTGGGGTAACCTTACGCGAACGAAAACGACGTATGCGACGACGGGGCGGCGTAAAAGCGATCGGGAATCGGCGTACTACCTCATTTGCATATGCAAATGCAAAAACAACGTAAAGGCCACCTAGTGGCCGGAGTTGTCATTACAACTACGATCCGCAAGTGTAATGGTTTTACACTTGTCGGATGTAGAAGCGTATCTATGCAAAAGTGATGCTAAGCATCACGCGCATAGATATGAGACAAAAAAAACGGCGATACGACGGGGTATCTGAGATACTCCGTCGTAACGCCGCTGAGAATCTGGCCCATAATGTTTAATGAAAATTTACAGGTCTGGCTCAGTGCAGACCACCGGGGCTCTGAGGAAAGGGGTACGCCCCCGAAACGCGTAAGCCTAGCTTCAATATTGGTTAAGATACCCTTGGACTGAAGCAACCGTCCTGTTCTGCTGGCGCTGTTGAACTGTCTTTCAAGGCTCGTTTTTTAACTCATTTTGTGAGTATAACCATTGATTTTAGTATTTTAAATAAAAATCGTGTTACAGTATCACACTAGGTCGGTGCGCCCTCCATTCTCTTTTCTCTTTTACTACCTTGTATTGTGTCATGCGACAATGCAGGCACTTGTGTTGGGGTGCCATTCAAAATGAATTGCACCACAATGCAGTAACGCATGTTACAATAACAAAAAAGTCTAAAAGGGCCTTTACTTTGATATGAGCAATGGCACCTTCAAACCACCTCTCTACTGTTATCTTGATGGAATTGATCATTGATTGAAGTACTGAAGTCCAAATGCAGTCTCCTCCAGATGTAATGATCCTTAAGGTTCACATACTTTTTCCATCAAATTCATTGACTATTTACATTATTTATGAACCACTTCAGCCCTGGACCATTTTGCTGGCCAAAGACCAGGCCACTTTTTGCGATTCGGCACTGCGTCGCATTAACTGACAATTGCTTAGTGATCATCTCTACAATTTGATCACCTCTGTGGTTTTTATTTTTTGCGATATAAGCGAGAATTTTGAAAAAAATTCAATATTTTTAACTTTTTGCTATAAAAAATACCCCCCCCCCCAAAAAAAAAAAAAATATATATATACAGTATATAAAAAAAATCCTCAGTTTAGGCCCATACGTATTCTTTTACATATTTTTGGTAAAAAAAATCGCTATAAGCATTTATTGATTGGTTTGCGCAAAAGTTATAGCATCTACAAAATAGGGAATAGTTTTATGGCATTTTTATTAATAATTATTTTTTTACTAGTAATGGTGGCGGTCAGCGATTTTTATCATGACTGCGGCACATTGGACACATCGGACACTTTTGACACATTTTTGGGACCATTGTCATTTTTACAGCGATTAGAGCTATACACTGATTACTGTAAAAATGACACTGGCAGTGAAGGGGTTAACCACTAGGTGGCACTGAAGGGGTTAAGTCAGTACTCAGTACTGCTCTGCCCCACTATGCTCACTGGAGTGCTGAGCTGTGCAGGGGGTGGGAGCGGCTGACTTAGCCTCTCAGCAGATCACTTAGTGGCTGAGCCGGGTATTGGTCCAGGCTTGTGGATCTTGCCTGAGCCGGATGCTGGTCCAGGCTTGTGGATCTTGCCTGAGCCGGATGCTGGTCCAGACTTGTGGATCTTGCCTGAGCCGGATGCTGGTCCAGGCTTGTGGATCTTGCCTGAGCCGGGTGCTGGTCCAGGCTTGTGGATCTTGCCTGAGCCGGATGCTGGTCCAGGCTTGTGGATCTTGCCTGAGCCGGGTGCTGGTCCAGGCTTGTGGATCTTGCCTGAGCCGGATGCTGGTCTAGGCTTGTGACTCTTGCACTGAAAACTGGTCCCAGAAGTGCAGAATAAACTGCACTCCTGTGATCCACAGGAGAAGTACAGCCAAACAAGCTTTGGCTGTACTTCTCCTTTAACTGCTTGCCGACCAGCTGCCACAGTTATACGGCGGGAGGACGGCTCGGCTGGGTGAGAGCACGTAGCTTTACGTCACCTCGCCCAGCAGCCAATAGGGGCGCGCACGCTAGTGAGTCCACCCCCCCTACAGTTAGAACACACCCAGGGAACATACTTAACCCCTTCCCGCCACCTAGTGTTAACCCCTTCCCTGCCAGTGGCATTATTATAGTAATCCAATGCATTTTTATAGCACTGACCATAAAAATGGTCCCAAAAATGTGTCAAAAGTCTCCGAATTGTCCGCCATAATGTCGCAGTACTGAAAAAAAATCGCTGATCACTGCCATTACTAGTAAAAAAATATATTAATAAAAATGCCATAAACTACCCACTATTTTGTAAAAAGCTATAACTTTTGCGCAAACCAATCAATAAACGCTTATTGCGATTTTTTTTACGAAAAATATGTAGAAGAATACGTATCGGCCTAAACTGAGGATTTTTTTTAATATATTTTTGGGGGATATTTATTATAGCAAAAAGTAAAAAATATATATTTTTTCAAAATTGTCGCTTAATTTTTGTTTATAGCGCAAAAACTAAAAACCGCAGAGGTGATCAAATACCACCAAAAGAAAGCTCTATTTGTGGGAAAAAAAAGATTGCCAATTTTGTTTGGGAGCCACGTCGCACGACCGCGCAATTGTCAGTTAGGCCGCGTACACACGATCTAATTTATCTGCTGGAAACGGTCTGACAGACCGTTTCAGCAGACAAATTCGATCGTGTGTACGGACGGACAGACAGATTTTTTCAGCAGACAGATTTTAAAGCATGCTTTAAAATCTGTCTGCTGGGAACCCATCCGTCCGATATGTCTGCTGGTTAGTACGCTAACCAGCAGACATATCTGTCCGCACATGCGTCGAATGGATTCGACGCATGCGCGGAAATGTTTTACTTCCTGGTGCGGTGACGTGGCGGCGTCAACGTCATCGCCACGTCACCGCGCTGTCTGCCGGCGGGGATTTTGGTCCGACCGATTTGATCGGATTTATTTGGTCGTGTGTACGCGGCCCTAAAGCAATGCAATGCCGAATCTCAAAAATGGGTTGGTCTTTGACCAGCAATATGGTCCGGGGGTTAAGTGGTTTATAACACAATAACTGATTTTCTTTGCCAGTAATTGACAACTGTATAAGCATTTTACATTTGCCAGTTTTTAAAATGGACCTCATGCTTAATCGGTACAATTTATGAAGTTGGTTGCAGACTCCTACCTTTTGTTATTCTGAAAAAATTGCTTTTTGTCTGTGTCCACATGAAATATTAATGTGAATGACAGCGATTTTATAAATATCAATCTGCTTCTGCACTAATGAGGAAAGGGGAAAGGTCTGCATCCCTTTAGATGTGATTTCCCTTGAAGAATATCTTACCAAAAATGACATTTTTGTTGCAGGGGATTCCCAAATTCTGACTTGTATCTTAGTGCAGAATTAGTGAGCCAAGCACACAAGCAACAGTCAACATTTCTGTGGTGGCTTTCTGTACACCATCTATGTACAGAACACCTCCAGGTTGCCACATTGCATTTTACAGAAAATTACAGAGCTGTAGATTGAGAAGGAAAGCTAATTTTTACTAACATTCAATTACAAAATAACTTGAGTCACAATTGCATACGTTATATTATATTTTTTTATATTTTTTTATTGCTGTATTTTTTCCCACAAAAGTGGAACAGCTTTTAAAACTTGCCAAATATGAATGTAGATGGATCAATAGATGTTGGAACAGGGATCTACTTCAATTTGTATATCCATTACTCCACATTCATTTTTAATTGGTGGCCATGAAGCAGGGTTCTATTTTTACCGAAAGATCAATAAGCACCACACAGACCTTTGTATACACCATTTCAATGGCGCTTTTGAATGCGCACTACTATTACAATTGCTCACCCTTCTTTTTCATTTATAAGAGCTGATTCAGTAATAGAAGCCTGAGCAATTCTCAGAAATCAGACTCACATACATTGTACACCTATAATCACTTATGTAGAAAATAATATACTAGGGTTGTTTTAATTACACATGAACACAAATTATACAGTATATCATTAAAATCTGGAAATGTTATGATTTTCATTGTTTTTAATACTCATAAAAGGCCCCAATTGTAAGTAAGGGTCGTGTCCTTACTTGCAATGTCTTGTACTAACTAACCAGATAATGCACTATCCTCCCAAATTGAGAAGTAGGGAATTTTTTACTTAGGCCAGCCAGTGGCGGAATTATCACTGTTGCAGCAGTCGCACTTGCGACTGGGCCCTGTAGTTCTCCGCCGCTTTCAGGGGGCCCGCCGACCGCCCGTTTGTTTGTGTTACCAGGGTCGGCGCTAGCTAGTTGTGCACTTGACAGGGTGCGGGTGTGCGGTGTTGCGACTTGCAGAGGGTGCGGACGTGCGGGGGGTACTGCTGCTTCCTCCTAAATGTACTTTCCTGTGTCTCCGTTCATTGCCCCCATGTTCAGTCCCCGTGATTGGGCGTATGGGGTCATGTGCAGCGGCAGGGCTAGCCTGTCCACGATCGCGGTAGATCCTGATGTCCCGCCTCCGCCCATGTTCAGTCTCCTGCACACTGTGATTGGGCGAAGGCGGGACATCAGGAGCAACCTCGATTGTTAACAGGTCAGCCCAGCCGCCCAATCACAGCGAACCGCGGGAAGACAGAAATGTATTTTGAGATGCCTCCGTCTTCTTCTCCTCCATAGAAAGAAGATTCTCCCTTGTGATGGTGAGATGTTGCTGGCCCCCTATGATAGTTCCGCTCTCCACTCCTCCATGCGTGTCCGTACAGGTGGGATAAGGCGGGGAGAGCTGCAGGCTGCTGTCTGGAGGTTTACCCCGCCGCCCCCCTATCCTTTTCATGTCAGCAGCACGGGGAAGAGAAGTCTTTTCCTACCCGTTTTTCTTCCCTCCCCATTGGCCCAGTTTTTCTCAGCAGAGAGCAGACTACAGTCCCCAGCATGCACTCTGCTGGGGAAAAAGAGAAAACACGGAAACAAGGTGAGGAGTCAGTGGTACACTAACAGCTACAGGAGACATGAAAGAAGACTGTGCTGGGGGAACTAATAGCCCCAGCATCACCAGACAGAGCCACGATGTACCCGCACCACCAGAGAGAGCCACGCTGTACCCGCACCACCAGAGAGGGCCATGCTGTACCCGCACCACCAGAGAGAGCCACGCTGTACCCGCACCACCAGAGAGAGCCACGCTGTACCCGCACCACCAGAGAGAGCCACGCTGTACCCGCACTACCAGAGAGAGCCATGCTGTACCCGCACCACCAGAGAGAGCTACGCTGTACTCGCACCACCAGAGAGAGCCACGCTGTACATGCACCACCAGAGAGAGCGATGCTGTACCACCCCCATCACCCCCCTCCAGTACCACTGCCATCAGCCCCCCTCAAGTACCACTGCTACCACCCCCCTCAAGTACCACTGCTACCACCCCCCCTCAAGTACCACTGCTACCACCCCCCCTCAAGTACCACTGCTACCACCCCCCCTCAAGTACCACCACTACCACCCCCCCTCAAGTACCACCACTACCATCCTCCCAAGTACTATCGCTTCCACCACCCCTCCAGTGCCACCACCACCCCCTTTAAAGTTGAAATCGGAAACAGAAATGTTTTACTTTGTTGTACAATGGGAAAAAAATATAGTATCAAAATCATGCTTTTGGGGGGGGGGGGGGGGGGGCGCCTTCATGATTTCTTCCCCCCGGGGCCCTGAAGTTTCTAGTTACACCTCTGAGGCCAGCCATAGACACCCAAGTTGATCGACTGTCTGTCAACCAGTCTGTCAGATTTTACATGTGATTATTGCTACCGGCTATTGTAGCCGCTTGCAATAATCACTGTTTTCCCAGTTCCCCCCGCCAAGAGAACGCAACTACTCCAAGAGAGGGATTCCTCCATCAACACTGAATTGCTAGCTGAATCAAGCAATTTCTTTTCCTGCAAATCTTGCTTGCAGAATGGAAAATCGCTCCACCTATGGCTGGCTTTACTCAGCTTCACACTCCCTAAGAGCAGATTAGCATGTTGTTACCCAAGTAAGGTGACCATATTTAGAAAATTAAATCCAGGGCCTTTTTTTTTTTTTTAATTGGCAAATGGTAAACTATTTTATAAGCACATTTTCCTCAAATGATATATGCAGTGTTTTGAAGGAACTTGCTCAAATGTGCATCATTACAGGCTGACACTGTGAATGCATCAATATAAGTGTTTCAACGTCCCGATATAATGAAAATGCAAACTAATCCAAACTAGAAAAAATTTACTTTTGGCGGCACACAGGTAATAAATATAAACATCTATAGATATTTATTATAGAAATCTGTATATAAAAAGTTTTTAACTCATAATACAGCAGTCATCAGCATAGGAACCCAGCAAGTATTCCAACAACACTGTTATGTCTCCTGTGGGAGAGGCTCCACGTAGGACCTCCTTTTCTCCCCCTCTTCTTTTGAATATATACTAGACCAGTGTTTCTCAACCTTTTTGTAGTCGGGGCGCCCTTGAAAAGTATTTTCAGTCTTGAGGCACCCCTGTCCATGACTTGGTTCACGTCGCGGAACACGCGCAAAATCGCGCTCGTTCTTGACACACAGACAAATGCTCTGCTCTTTAGGGGTGCTTTTGTTGTGGCACAATTTAAAAAAAAAAAAGGTCGGGGACTTCTTTCCCCGCATTACTGTGGGTAGGGAAATGAATGGGCTGCTGGACGGGCAGTAAAACCACATGGTTGAGCTGTTTTTACCACCCCAACTTTTGCCCCTTTAGCTGCAGAGGCAACAGCTGGGGGTGTAAACATGCTGTGGCTGCAGCTGGAGGTATACCCAGGGTGAATGGGGCTGCACTACAACTACCCCGCAACTGTGTGCATTGCATTTACGGGCTTAGAACAGGTAGTGAGGAGGCAAGATATGCCTCTTTACTGGCTGACAAATGCCCCTGAAAAGCGATATGAACACAAATTGCATTTCAGAGGAGCAGCAGTCCTTGCTGCTATCTCGAACAAGCCCTACACAAGTAGTTCTGATGGTACAGGAATAGGGGGTCAGGATTAAAAGTAACATACATACAGACAGATGCGCACGCACACAAACAGGCACACGTACAAACACACACAGTGTGTGTGTGTGTGTGTGTGTGTACGTGTGACTGTTTGTGTGCGTGCGCATCTGTCTGTATGTATGTTACTTTTAATCCTGACCCCCCAATTCCTGTACCATCAGAACTACTTTTGTCACACACACACTAACAGACATGTGTACACATGCACACATACACTGAAAGAAGAACTGTCAGAGCTGCACAACAACCAATCAGATCCAGAGTGCTGTAGCCATGACTCGAGGATGTGGGGTGTCAGTGACTGTGACAGCTAGTTATTCATAGCAGAGACCCCCCCCCCCCCTCACCCTTGGCCTCGCAGTCAGCACAGTACTTGTTGTCCTCCTCCCTCAGCATACGAGACAGGATGGCCTGATGCTGCTCATTCAGCTTCAGGGCCTTCTCCCTCTCTGAGCAGGTGGCCATGTATGCGGGCAGGGGAGCAGTGTCGGTCATGGTGGCTCTACCCTTTCTTCTTCCCCCTCAGGGAAAAGCGCACCAGGCAGAGTTCAGGACGGTACCCGCGGCTCTCACGTCACAGAAGCAGTGCGTGCGTCCGACCCTCCCATAGCAACCGATGACGTATTCGGTTGGCATGACGCGGTCGGGAGGCCCGCACAGCCAGCACAGCTTCCCGAGTGCCAGGAAGTGAGTTTTACACAGTGGACCGTCACCGCTGTAAAGACAAATGATAACAAAGTGCCCAGCAGTAGCGTTACATCAGATAGCAGCCATAGCTGCCAATATTTGGGGTCATTTTGCCGCGGCACACCTGGGGACTCTTCACGGCACACCAGTGTGCCGCGGCACACTGGTTGAGAAACGTTGTACTAGACGACCACAATCTGGCTACATTTATCTTCCTCTGGGCGAACTTTTGGGCAGAAATTGCATTTTTTCCGCCCAGTTTATGCACCAGACTTGTACCTTTCTATTTGTGGCGTTAAAAGGCTTGACTACATTGAAGGAATTCCCCCCTCACTTTCTGCTTACCAGCAGAATGTGTCTGGTTTAACCCTCTGCTGTTGTTATAAACGAGTACCTAAAAATCCAGTTGGCTGTCTCGGTCAGTTATACACATACAGCCAAAATGTTGGTACCCAGGTCCGTTTTAATCTTTTAAATACGACCCGTCTACCTCCATGCTCCTGATGAAGCGTTTTCACGCGAAACATGTTGAGCAAAGCAAGAACTAACACCCTGCCTATTGGACCCATGTTCAAGGATACACACCCTATATATATTTCTATTGTTTGATGTTTATGTATTCTCATGGTTTGAGCATACCTGCATTATTATAACATTTTGGAAATGTTATTGGAATACTTGCTGGGTTCCTATGCTGATGAATACTGTATTATGAGTTTCCCCGCTCTGTATAATCCGGAGGCGTTCGCCCCCTCCCTGTATGAGACACCCCAGAGGGACCCATGATAGGGCCAGCCCTGGGCACCCCTCCCTGCCTGCCCCAACTTGTGGTGCACCCACCCAGGATCATCCCTGAATCTGGGGACAAAAACGGGGACAGATAGGCTCTGGGGACAGTGTCCTCAATCCGGGGACTGTCCCCGGAAACTGGGGATGTCTGGTCACCCTATACCTAAGGGCCCTTTCACACGTCCGTTCAGTTCGTCCGTTTTTTGGACGTCCGTTAACGGACCTCAATACTTCCCTATGGGTTAGCGTCTGTTAGCGGATGAGCATCCGCTAACGTCCGTTAACATTGGTCTGCGGTAAGCTCCGTTTTTTTGGACGGAAGAAAACCCTATTTTTCTTCCGTCAAAAAAACGGAACGGACGAAAAACGGACGTTAGCGGATGATCCGTTTACCATCCAATCCGCTAACGTCAGTTTTTCATCAAAATATGTAAAAAAAAAAAAGTTCTAAAAAAAAAAAAAAACGGATGAAAAAACGGATGAAAAAAAATGATGAAAAACGGACGGAAAACGGAACGGAAACGGATGTAAACGGACTGAAAACTGACGAAAAACTGATGAAAAAACGGATCAACTGAAGGGGGAAAAAACTGATCTAAAAAACTGAACGGACGTGTGAAAGAGCCCTAAGGCCTTTCTTCTCCCATTTAGTTGCATTTACTGAAAGTTGAAGTCAAAAACACACTAAGCCCCATAGTGAATACAGATTGTGTCTGCATATCAAGGAGGTTTGCATTTCATAAATTATATTAATATTGTGCGTGGGAAAAAAATAAAAGATAAAAATGTAGATGCCAAATTAAATATTGGAGCCCAAATCAAGGAGCTGGAGTTTAGAATTGTATTATATGTAATAATCTTATTTGTTAAAGTTGATGTATTTGTCTTCCATTTTTTTTTTGTTTTTCACAACACGGCCTAGTTCTTAACAACACAATTGCACTATAGTATGGCATGGGACTTATAGGGCACAGCATTAATTTTACTGTTAAAAACATTTTATTGATTCATATTTGTTTAAAAAAAAATTGTACTCTTGTTGCACAACAATTTCAAATACATCATGATAAAATACAGAATGTGAAAAAATTCAACATTGCTAATTTGTTCACATGTATTAGTCTTTATTAGTCTTTACATCGTCCTCTTCGCCAGGAACCCCCAATACAGACTTTAAACATAAAAATCTAAATCAAATTAACAATACACCCCTTGCATAAAGGACCTCATCCCCACATGCTAAATGCTTTTTTTATGGATTTGTAATTTTTGAATTTTGCTAGCCATTACTCCAACCATTGAACACATATTTTGTTGTAATGTTATTTTTGTAATGCAAAAAAGAACAACTTTGAAGCATTGTAGAGCGTGGAGTAGCTGTAAGGTTGGACTGCTCAGTGGAGGTCAGTGGCATCGGACCTCGACCCTTATGGGGGGTGGGTTGTCGCCCTACCCAGAGGGAAGGGCGATCCCCTTCTCCTTCGTTGGAAACAGGACACTACCCCAGTGCTTCGTGGGCATGTCCTTAGACATGCCCGCCTCCATCACCCAGCGGTTTCCGCTGTGGGTGTCAAGTCTCTATTGGACGAGGAGTGCCTCCAAGAAATGTGCATGCATTGTTCCCCCCGGTCCTGACGGAGGTGCTCCTGTAATGTGTAAGGCTGGCATCCATGGCCATCTTTGGTGATGGCCATTACATCGGTTGTATCTTTTTGGTGGGGACACTGGGTGCGTGTGCAGCATGCCTGGAGTCAGCCGCGGCCATCTTGGTGGATGGCCGGAATGCCGACCGTCCATTTGAGTGACTGGGGCTCGCAGTTGTGGCCAATTTTGGGGGGAGTTCCTCTATATATATCTTCAGATATTAAAGTGATTGTAAAGTCTCATTTTTTTTTTCTATAAAAATAACAAACATGCTATACTTACCTGCTCTGTATAGTGGTTTTGCATAGAGCAGCCCAGATCCTCCTCTTCTCAGGTCCCTCTTCTGTGCTCCTGGCCCCTCCCTCCTGTTGAGTGTCCCCACAGCAAGCAGCTTGCTATGGGGACCCTTATACAGAATAAAAAAATAAAAGAGGGTGCAGCGCTAATACCTTATACAGAGTCACAGCTCCCTGTGTCCATTCAGACACAAAGTCGCATCCCAGCCCCACCCACTTACTGTGTGGTTGATTTTCTCTACCAGGCTATATAGAGGTAAATATAGATCTCCTATTTCCATATTTCATATTATGGTATGGCAAAATAAAGATAAGCAAGCATATCAAAATATAAAAGTCACATCAGAAATTACTTTCAGCCCAGGTTCATACTACGCTGTGGGAATGAATCCGTGCTTGCACGATTTCACTCCTCCTTTTCAGTCCGATTTTGGCCGCAATTTCAGAGACATCTGTGCAGGTTTCTGCACAGATGTAAATCGCAGCCTGAAATTACAAAAAGTAGCATAGAAACTACTTTTTGAAATCGATGTAGCGCCGCTTAGGACAATGCCATTGTCGGCAATTGCTGGCAAATGCCGCTAATTTGACATGCAATTTGACATGTCAAATCACATGTCAAAATGCACCAGTGTGAACCAGGGCTAAAGTTAGGTCTGTAATAATAACTCAAAATTGTTCCTAATTGAAAATACACAATATTTTACCCTGTGAGGTCTCTAATTAAATCAAAAGAACAGTACCTACAAGAAAAGAGGCCGCATACTCACCTCTCTGTCAACATGGGACTCCCTCCTCCCTACCATTTTGGCGCTGCAGCCTTCGCTAATTTCTGGGAGTTTTGGATGTTTATGAACCAGGCTGCACGCTGGCACCTTCTTCCGCTCCTTATGTCACTAGAGAACCCAGCAGTGAAATGAAGGTCAAGTGATACAGGCATCCATCTTTCCCAGAAGTTGTGAATACTAAGTATACTACCTCTCATCTTACAGAGAACTGGTCTTTTGTTTTGTTTAAAAATTTAACAAGGTCTCTTTAACACATTTAAATACATTTTAATAAATATATAACACAAAGGGCACTACAGTGGTGTGACACTCAATCATAAGTCAGGCTAGCAACTTAATGTGGATGGTTAAATGAAAACTGACATGAAATTGTTTTTTTATAAGTTACTCTACACCAGTGACCTCAAAACTGCGGCGCGTGGGCTGAATGTGTCCTTTTGGTTACCTTTATCCAGCCCTTGGGGCACTATTCCTCCCACTGTAATGAGGCACTATTTTTCCACTGACACCAATGATGAGGCACTAGCCCCCCTACTGACACCATTGACAAGGCCCTTTGTGTCTGGTATGAATATTAAGGGGAACCCCAAACTAAACCAAAAAAATGCGTTGGGGCCCCCAAATTCCATTACCAGGCCCTTCAGGTCTGGTATGGATATTAAGGGGAACCCTGTGCCAAATTTTAAAAAAGTGGCATGGGGTTTCCCCCCAAAAATCCACACCAGACCCTTATCCGAGTATGCAACCTGGAAAAGAGGGGGGGACGAGAGAGCGTCCCCCCCTGAACCGCACCAGGCCACATGCCCTCAACATGGGGAGGATGTCCCCATGTTGATGGGGACAAGGTCCTCATTCCCACAACCCTTGCCCGGTGGTTGTGGGGATCTGCGGGCGGGGGCCCTTTCGGAATCTGAAAGCCCCCTTTAACAAAAGGGACTCCCATATGCTGCCCCCCCATGTGAATTTGTAATGGGGTACATTGTACCCCTACCATTTCACCAAAAAAAGTGAGAAAAAATGTCCTTTAATTAAAATAGAAATTCCAGCGCCCTAATCCTTCTATGAGTCTGACCAGGCGCTACGAACAAAACCGCCTCCATAGAAGGCTCCCAGCCAAATGACGCGTGACCCGTCTGACAGCTGTTTTATAACCGAGGGAGGGGCCACCCATTACGTGGATGAGTGACCCATCTACCTCTGACGCAACGGGGGTTTCCCTGTGAAACCCCTGTTGCATCAGAGGGGGTGGGGTCATGGCATCCTCCCCATGTTGAGGGCATGTGGCCTGGTACGGTTCAGAAGGGGGGGGTGCTCTCTCGTCCCCCCTCTTTTCCTGCAGCCTGCCAGGTTGCGTTCTCCGATAAGGGTCACGCCATTTTTTTTTACATTTGCTGCAGGGTTCCCCTTAATATCCATACCAGACCTGAAGGGCCTGAAGTCTTGCCACAGATTCTCAATTGGATTTAGGTCTGGACTTTGACCATTTTAGCACATGAATATGGTTTGAACTAGATCTTTTCATCGTAGCTCTGGCTGTATGTTTAGGGTTGTTGTCCTGCTGGAAGGTGAACCTCCGCCCCAGTCTCAAGTCTTTTGCAGACTCTAATGCCACTTCCACACAATTAGACATTCCGACAACAAAACCGTGGATTTTTTTCCTATGGATGTTGGCTCAAACTTGTCTTGCATACACACGGTCGCAGAAATGTTGTCGAAAATTCCACCAAAACCGCGGTGACGTACAACGGCACTATAAAAGGGAAGTTTAATACCAAGTGCGTCACCATTTGGGCTCCTTCTGCTAATGTCGGGTTAGTAGAAATTTGGTGAGAGACGATTCACCTTTTTCAGCCTTGTGCTTTTTGGTCCGTTACAGCGTGATGAATGTGCTATCTCCATTACGAATGCTAGTTTTACCTGACCGAACGATTCCAACATAACGCTGCCATCACCATATTTCACGGTGGGTGTGTTCAGGGTGATGTGCAGTGTATGTTTTCTGCCACACACAGCGCTTTGCTTTTAGGCCAAAAAGCACCTTCTTCCACATTTGCTGTGTCCCCTACATGGCTTCTCGCAAACTGCAAATGAGATTTCTTTATTTTTTTTTATTACGTTCTTGCCACTCTTTCATAAAGGCCAGATTTGTGGAGTGTGTGACTAATAGTTGTCCTGTGGACAGATTCTCCCACCTGAGCTGTGGATCTTTGCAGCTCCTCCAGATTTACCATGGGCCTCTTGGCCGCTTCTCTGATTAATGCTCTCCTTGCCCGGCCTGTCAGTTTAAATGGACGACCATGTCTTGGTAGGTTTGCAGTTGCATACTCTTTCCATTTTTGGATGATGGATTGAACAGTGCTCTGTGAGATATTCAAAACGTGGGATATTCTTCCATAATCCAACCCTGCTTTAAACTTCTCCACACCTTTACCCCTGACCTGTCTGGTGTGATCCTTGACATTTATAATGCTGCTTGTTCACTAAGGTTCTCTAACAAAAGGGCTTCACAGAACAGCTGCATTTATACTGAGATTAAAGGATCACTAAAGGAAAACATTTTTTTGCTGAAATGACTGTTTACAGAGTATAGAGACATAAAAGTTAACTGATTCCTTTTAAAAATGATTAAAATAGATAAAAATCAATCATATAATATGCCTCTAGTTTCACTTTCGTTTTTAAACTGGTTTTGTGTTTATGTGAAGTAGAGAGAGAGAGACAGAACAAAAACAAACAAATCCAGGGCAGTGTTTTGTTTTTAAATTGAATCTAATTGGTTCTGAGAAGTTTTAGACACACAGCTTAGACCACAGTGAAAAGCTGCCATGACATTTTTCATAAGGTGCCAGACAAGCAGGAATTGTGGAGATCAGAGCAGAATTACAGTAACTTCAAAGCAAAAACGAACAATGAGAACATGAAAACAGCACTGCATTAAGGTAAAGGAAGCTATTTAGCTAGAATTTTTTTTTCCTTTAGTGATCCTTTAAATCACACACAGGTGGACTCTATTTACTAATAAGGTGACTTCTGAAGGCAATTGGTTCCACTAGATTTTAGTTAGGGGTATCAGAGTAAAGGGGGCTGAATATATAAAGCACGCCACAGTTTTAATATTTATTGAATATTGAAAACCATTTATATTTCTTCCACTTCCACAATTATGTGCTACTTTGTGTTGGTCTATCACATAAATAAATATGTTTTCACCGTATCAGAAAAGTGGTAAATAGTTGCCACATCCCTGGTATATAGAAAAAGGAAAGGCCCCCTGGATGGGAATTTGTAGGCAACAACACCACTGATATAGAATAAAAAAGCGTTTATTTATACATATACAATTAGATCACTCACACATGTGGTGATCAGCTAAAACCATGACATAACAAAACAAAAGACAAAAAGAAACACATTGGGGCAGATTCACAGAGCGATTACGCGTGCGCAACTGCTGTTGCGCGTGCGTAAGTCTAAATGTGCGCGTGCGTATAGTTGGACGCGATTCACAAAACAATATACGCCAGAAATCTACGTTTTTTGGTCCGGCGTAATTGAGTTAGACATTCGCTTCCCTTCGCGCAAAACTGCGCTAGACACACCATTGATTTGCTAGTCAAATATGCTAATAAGGGAGTTACGGGGATCCACAAAAAAACGCAGTTGCTGCGCAGGCTACGCGATGTGCGCAACTGCAAAATGTCCTGTCTAAAGTTAGAGCCCATAAAAGCTGATCTAACTTTTGAAAAAAAGTCTAATTGTCAGATAAAGCAACACCGTTACTGAGGAGCAGACCACACACACGTGTTGCACTACAATTTGACTGCCAACATGCTAGGGGCATCGTCGCTCATAGCTGCACTAGTGAATATAGATGACCAAAGAAGGAGGAGGGCACGGAGGATGGCACGGGAGAGGGTATACCGCACCCGCATACACCTGTTTGGCATGAATGATTCAGAGGTCTTTCGCATCTTCAGATTCCCCCCTCATGCCATCCTGGAATTAACCACAACCTTGCAGGAGGACATCACCAGCCCAACACACCGCTCACATGCAGTGCAGCCACTGGTGAAGGTCCTGGCAACACTCCATGTCCTTGCCAGTGGCTCTTTTCAGCGTACAAGTGGAGTGGTGGCTGGGATGTCACAATCCTCCATGAGCAGATGTGTGCACCAGGTTGTCCCTGCAATCCTCACACGCTTGGCCAACCAAATCATCAAACCCACCACTGAGGAGCTTCGAATCAAGGCAATGGCAGATTTCTACCGAATTGCCAGATTCCCACGCACCATCGGGGCCATAGATTGCACACATGTGGCACTCCAGCCCCCCCATGAGACCGAGCACATGTACCGCAATCGGAAGAATTGGCACTCCATCAACGTACAGGTGATAGTTGATGCCCAAGGCCTCATATGGCACGTCCGTGCCAAACACCCAGGGTCCAGCCATGACAGCTACATCTACAATCAAAGCCACATCCGAACAGAATTCGAACAGAACGTGTATGGGAACACCTGGCTGGTTGGTGAGTGACATGGGAGTCAGGCATGACTATCCCCTCCCGTGATGCACAACAGAAGTGGCACATGCATGACTAACATTCTCCTGTCTTTTCCTTTACAGGTGACTCTGCATATGCACTGGGACCCCATCTCATGACTCCTATCCGGAACCCCCAAACCCCAGGAGAGGAACGATACAATGAAGCACACATCAAAACCCGTGCAGTGGTGGAGCGCACCTTTGGCCTCCTGAAGTCACGTTTCCGATGCCTGGATAAGTCTGGGGGTACACTGTTGTATTCCCCAAACTTCGTGTGCCATATCATCGCTGCATGTTGCATGCTACACAATCTCGCAGTGAGGAAGGGCCTGCAGGTTGAGCTACGTGATGATCTGACCCCCCAACCAGAAAATCAACCCCTAACCGAGGATACCCCGTCTTCTGAGGGAAGAGCAGTCAGGAGGCAGCTCATATTGGGCATCTTTGCACGTTAAACACACACATTAATCATGGCACAATGAGAATGCATGCATGCACACCACTATGGTCCCTAGCACACACACCCCACATCCTCATCAAATTGGATTGGCACCAGTCCACCATGCAAGACTGGTGAGCAGTAACGCCACGTCAAGGCTCCAATTATGTCACTGTACATTCATACACCATTCACACGGACCTGGGAATCACTTCTCCCTGGTCCTGGGGAACCCTTCTCCACCAAAATTGAGGGTGACACCCCTTTTCCAGCAGGAATGTCACCCCCACATTCAAACATCATTCACAACCCAAAATATGCCAAAAAAGTCAAACAAACAAAAATGCATAGAAACAAAAAATGCATAGGAAAAAAAAAATGCTTCGAAAAAACAAAAAAAAGCAGAGAACAAAAATAAAAAAGCTTTCAAAACAAACAAAAGGGGGGCAAAAAAATTATTGCCCTCTGCCTGAGCCACGCCTGGGGCGCCCCCGGCCACGGCCCCGGACCCTCAGGGGAGACGCATGGGGGAGGGGAAAAGCCGGGGAAGGAGGAGCAGCCCCTGAGATCTGCCCACCTGGCGGCCTGCCCTCCAAGGCCACGGCTATTCTGTCCAGGGCAGCACCAAGTGTTGCCGTGTTGCCCTGGATAGCCTGGGTAAGGGCCCTCACATCCTGCCCAACGCCTGCTGCTGTAGTTTGCAGGTCATTTAGGCAGGTTGTGGAGGCCCGGGAGTGGGAGTCCAGGTTACCCAGGCTATCATTAATGGAGGACAGGCTCTGATCCACCCGCCCCATAGTCTGGCAGAGCTGTCTCAGAAGGCGGGTCTGGGTGGCCAGGTTCCTTCTCAGACAGGCGGGCATGAGATTGGGCGCCCCCCTGGTGCTTGGGGATGACCTCCTGGCTCCAGCTGATGGTTGTGGCCGGGGAGAAGGGGAGGCCCTTGTGAGGGGAGCCATGTTGGGGGAGGAGGGGGGGGGGCTGACCCTTAGGGAGGGCAGGCTTCTTGCAGCCAGAGGGGAAGAGTCCGCAGAAACCAAAGGGCCAGTGCCTTCCATGGACTCCTCCTCCTCATGATTCTGCTCCTCCTCATGATCGTCCTCCGCATGATCCTCCCCCTCCTCTTGTTCCTCCTCTGCGGACTCTGGCCTTGTTGGGGGGGCCTCATTAGGCTGCTGTCCTGGGGTTGGAGCGGTCAGTCCAGATGGCCCTGCACCCTCCTGCACAGCTGTGGATGACACAAAACATTCACAGGTTGGAGGATCCACACACTTGCCACATATTCCCTTTCACCCCCTCCCCCACACATGCTACACACCTGAGAGAAATAAAAACCTTACCTGGCACCGCGGGGACCGGACTTGTGTCAAAGCCTGGCAGGCCCTCCACTTCATGCCGGTGAAAGGTCAGGGCCACCACACGCTCCGTCTCTGAAAATCTAACCCGGCATGGTGGGCCCCCTCCTGTGCCCCTGGCATGGGCATTTATTGCGGCCAGTTTTTTTTTCACCTCACGCCGGAGGTCATTTATTTTCTTTTCTATCCCAGAGCGGGTCCGTGTCTCCCCCTCCCCCGATGAATTGACCTGCTCTGTGATCATATCCAAGATCTCCCTCCTCCTGGCCGGGGTGGTGGTGGCACTCTGCGGGCCGTGGAGAAAACGCCCATAGTCGGTAATGGCCCGGGCAAGAATTCTTTTTTCCCCCACAGTAAAATTGAGCTTTCTTTTTCTCTCAGTCATACTTCCAAACAAACTCACTAGCAGTCACCAAAAATCTGTCACAAATACAAGCACAACCAATCAGACAAGAACACACACAAAGAGAAAAAGAACAGCCAAAAATCACACTAGCACTCAGCAAGAAACACACACAAAAAAATCAGATGAAAAAAAAAAGCAAGAAAACAAACGCTCAGAAATCTATCAATCAAACAAACAGTCTCAAACACTTATCAAAATACACTTTCACAAAACTACCAACAAGCACAAGATCACACAGAACACTAATCTCACAACTACAAAACACACTCTAACGAACAACAGAGCAAAAGCACTTGATTCAATGGGAAGGGACACAAAGGGATGTACTTTTGCAATGGAAGGGCGTTTGTGTGTGTCTATTTATGCTGTCTGCGTAGTTCACAACGTTGCCCTAGTCCATTTCCAATTTCAATGATTGCGCCGCTCCCGAGTTGTGAGCATGCGCACAACGGAGCTGACATGGTTTCCTTCACGCGCGCATGCGCGAGTCGGCCGGCCCTTCATTTGCATGGGGTCACGGCTCATTTCAATGTAACACGCCCACGTCCCTCCCAATTTGTATTACTCCTCCTTACGCCTACGGAAAAAACCTTACGTTTGCGCAAGCTCTTGCGTAAAAGCTACGTGAATCGCCGGATTACGCGGCTAGATTGCGCAAGTCTAACGGAAAAGTGGTGCGCTACGCCGGAATGATAATGCGCCGATCTACGTGAATCTGCCCCATTGTGTGTATGTATCAATAAACACTTTTTTATTCTATATCAGTGTGGTTGTTGCCTCCAAAATCCCATCCAGGGGGTTTTTCTTATGTCTATCACATACAATCCCAATAAAATACATTTATATTTTTGGCTGTAACATGATAAAATGTGGAAAGTTTCAAGAGGTAAGAATACTTTTTCATATTGTACTTGTAGGTTGCGTGACCCCGTGGGAGTCTATGCCCAAAATTGGGTGAAAATACCTGCTGATCTGGATCCATCTCGAGGTTAGTCCCACCCACTGTTGTCTATATATGCACGGTGACTCGGAGCGTCGCCTCATCCCGTGATTAAGTCCTATCGAGACGAAACATCGGGAGGCGGCGTTCACGAGTGAGATCCCGGAAGTCCTCTGGGTGTACGCTCTTACAAGCCGGCCGACTGATTTTATACATGTCCTTTTTTCCTGTGATTGATGTAAGGGAATACAATCCTTTTTGCTATTAAATACCGCACAGTTTTACGCTATGTGAGTTTTCTGTTTTATATTTTGGATCATTGCCATTGATGCTGATGTGAAAAGTCTGCTATTACCCACATCTGACGGACGCTGATATCACATTCTTATTGCGGAAGGTGGAGGTTGTTTCATACATGCTGTGTTTGATCTCTACGAGATCATAGGCTCCGTTAAGGGTCAGTGTGTTCTGTGTGGTGGAGGCCCTTGTCAGTCTTCAGTTACACCGTGTGGATCCATCTTCACTTGGGACTCTTTCTACCTTTGTATACAAGTTCCATACTTGTTCATCTATATACTACTGCTCACCTGCTAGTGTTTTTATGCTAATGGACTTTATACATTTTTATTTGTTATATAGCGCGACTCCTTTTTTGTAATTTACGTATCTGTGTTGTATAACACTTTGAGAGCTTGGATCTATTTATTTCGTAGGGTATGCGCAATTTTTTCCTTTTGTATTATACAGGTATCTGCACCCCCCTCCCCCCTGAAAGATGCCAAATGTGACACCGAAGGGGGGGGGGGGAGGGTTCCAAAAAGCGGAGGTTCTATTTTTGTGTGCACCTTCACTTAACGATTCTATACACAGATTCTATACATTGATATTTTATACATAGTTCCATTGGTTCAGCTTAGACCAATGTAACTATGTACATACCATACCTGGCCGATGCCCCTGGACACTGGAAATCACTAAAGTAGACACTGTTATTCCAGTGATCTCACTGGCTTACATGTATTGTGAGCACAGGAGGTCAGATGCTTAGCACTTGCACCATTCAGACAATCTTTTACATTTCCTGAATGAAAGCAAAGACTTCTCTGATTGGATCGCTTCTCGGCCTTTTGGCTAAGATCAAGTGTAGTATCTGTTCTTATCAGTTGCCAATAGGTGGTGCTAAACTGACTGTCCCCAGTACTCGGCGAGGGGGAAAGGGATGGCAGTCGGTGGACGCTAAGCCTATTGGCGTAGAGGCGAAAGCCTTCTGATCGGGGCAGAGAGGCATGAGGTCGAAGCTGAAGGGCCGGGACCCTGGCCTTTGGCCTGGATTCGGTGGTGTCTGCCCCAGTCAGTTGTTCGGCGAGGGAACCTTTGCTAATCCTTTCGGGGAGAGGCGGGTAGTACTTCCCGAATGTAATTAGGTGGGAGAGCTGGGGGTTGTGGGTAGTAGTTGGCTGCGGCTGGCTCTCCCCAACATCTTCTCCTACCTTCCTGGCTGGGAAGGGTGCTGCCGGTCCGGACCGGGGGTTAGGGTCCGTTGAAAAGCCTGTGGAGATAGTGCCCCTGGAGTGGCAGTCCAGGGGTGCCATACATTGCACTGAGTGTTGAGGGGCACTCAACGTGTGGCACCTTAGGTCACTGATCTCCACTAACACCTTTTTGACACCTGCCTCTAGGGCCGAGCCTTTTGGCTAGGACCAGAGGAATTTTTGTTCCTGGCCGGAGGGCCGGCCATTGTATTGCACAATGGCCACTTTCCACTCACCATTCCCACCTTCCTTTTCCCCCACTTTCTTTTTTATTTTACCCCGTTTGTCTTGTTTGTCACTTTTTTTGGTTGGAGCACTTTATGTGTGGCGAGTAGGGTGCTGGTCCTCGGGCCTGACTCTGAAAGTCTTGGGAGTAGGTGGACATGGCCTTCTGGCTTAGTTCACCTGCTCTCATGGGGTATCCCTTCGGGGGAGCCTCACCGAGGAGGGTTCTGTCTTGGCAGTCCCTCCGAGGATGTTTGGCCATGTGGTTTCGGCTGCATGGGCCATAGTGGGGTCCTAGTGGTTTCGGCTGCTTGGACTCCAATAACTCTTTTCCCTGTCTGGAGCCTAACGCCCCGGGGGATCAGAGCTTATTATGCCTCGTACACACAGACTTTCCGAGAAAAAAAGTCAGACAGGCTTTTTTTCACGGAAAGTCCCACCGTGTGTAGACTCCATCAGACTTTTTTCTCGGAAGTCCAACGGATCTTAGGCCCCGTTCACACGGCCGAGGTTCTCGGCAGAAACCAGCGAGAAGCTCGCTGGGATCCCCATTTTGCCGAGAACCTCGGCCGTGTGTACACTCTCGGCGAGCATCCCGTCGGGAAAGCCGCCGAGAGAAAATAGAGAGCAGGTTCTCTATTTTCTCGGCGGCCCGTCCGGATTAACAGCTGGTCGCCTTTCCCGACGGGATGGTCGCCGATTCTGATTCTGATAGCCGGCCGAGAACCTCGACGGGCGGAACGATGTGTTCCGCCCGTCGAGGTTCTCGTACGTGTGTACGGGGCCTCAGATAGAGAACTGTTCTCTATCTTTCTGGCGGACTTTTGCATGGTCAAAAGTCCGACCGTGTGTACGCAGCATAAGAGTGATTTCCAGCTTCTAGAAGGATCCCACAGGTATGGTATATGCGCTATATTGATCCAAGCTGATCCAATGTAACTATGTAAAATATATATACCTGGAATTTTTCTAAGAAGATTTTTTTTATATAAAATCATCAAACACGCTGGTTACACTTTAACCACTCAAGGACCGCCTCCTGCACATATACATCTGCAGAATGGCATGGCTGGGCACGTACAGGTATGTCTTCTTTAAGTGCCCAGCCGTGGGTCGTGGGCGCGCTCCCGCCGCGTGCCCCCGCGACCCGGTCCGAAGCTCCGTGACCGCAGCCCCGATTGCCGCTGGAGTCCCGCGATCGGTCCCCGGAGCTGAAGAACGATGAGAGATGTGTGTAAAAACAGCTTCCCTGTTCTTCACTGTGGCGCCGTCATTGATCGTGTGTTCCCTAATATAGGGAAACACAATCAATGACATCACACCTACAGCCACACCCCCTACAGTTAGAAACACAGGTGAGGTCACACTTAACCCCTTCAGCGCCCACTTGTGGTTAACTCCCAAACTGCAATTGTCATTTTCACAGTAAACAATGCATTTTTAATGCATTTTTTGCTGTGAAAATGACAATGGTCCCAAAAATGTGTCAAAATTGTCCGAAGCGTCCGCCATAATGTCGCAGTCACGAAAAAAATCGCTGATCACCGCCATTAGTAGTAAAAAAAAAAAAATGCAATAAAACTGTCCCCTATTTTGTAAACGCTATACATTTTGCGCAAACCAATCGATAAACGCTTATTGCGTTTTTTTTTTACCAAAAATAGGTAGAAGAATACGTATCGACCTAAACTGAGGAAAAACATTTTTTTTTTATATATATTTTTGGGGAATATTTATTATACCAAAAAGTAAAAAATATTGAATTTTTTTCAAAATTGTCGCTCTATTTTTGTTTATAGCGCAAAAAATAAAAACCGCAGAGGTGACCAAATACCACCAAAAGAAAGCTCTATTTGTGGGAAAAAAAGGACGCAAATTTTGTTTGGGAGCCACGTCGCACGACCGCGCAATTGTCAGTTAAAGCGACGCAGTGCCGAATCGCAAAAACTGGCCAGGTTCTTTACCTGCCTAAAGGTCTGGGTCTTAAGTGGTTAAGAGCAGTTTAGTGTTATTTCTTTGAGGGAAGACCTTACACTCATAAGTAGTACTGGAGGTGGCCACGTCTGTCTGCTCTCAGTTGTATTTACCAGTTTCTGAGCCACGAGTGCACTTATTTCATCATATCTGTACTTTCTGTAGTGATCTTCTCCTGTTCAAACCACAGGTGGTTATTTACCTTACAAGTTAGATGTGTCCAGGGCTCACCAAACAGCTTCTCAGCAATCACAGCTGCATTTACCAAACAGATCAAATATCTTTATGAAGACAAATGTGCACTCTGCATTCAAGAAAAAGTGAACACAGTTTCATTTAGAAAGAGCAGCATTTATTAAAGCTGAACTCCGGGCAAAAACTTCCATTCAAATATATTCTTTAAAGTAACATTAATAGCAAAAAAAAAGAAAAAAGAAAAAAGAAAGAAAATAATAAAAAGTGGTAACACCTACCTGCTCTGTGTATTGAATTTGCACAGAAGCATTGCTGTCCTCTTCTTCTTGCAGTCCCTGCTGGTGCTGTCGGCTTCTCCCCACCTATGGGTGCCCCCTGTAGCAACCCAGATGCTAAGGAGGCACCCATGTGTGTGCGCTCCTGTCAGGTCCCATGCCATGTCCATAGACATACACAACACAGATAAGCCACACAGGAGTTTGACTAACAGCAGCAGGAGCCTATGGTTCCACAGCTCTGGGTTTTTTCTTTGAAACAGAAAGTGAGGGGAGTGGTGCTGGAGCTGAAGACAGCGCTGGACCGGGGAGAGGAGTCAGGTAAGTGTTCAGGGATAGGGTGGGGCTATGAATAGGACAGGTAGTGGGTGTTTTTTGCTAGAAAAATAAAAGAGGGCGCACCAGTCTAGTGCATTATCCCAAATATATTTATTTTGTATAAAGAAGATTAAAACTACAAGCATAAAGATGGACATACGCTTATACAGGCCATTATTCCGTGGCTATACAGTCCTGGAAACTGAAAATTCAAGATCACAGGGGAGACGGGAGCTGTGGTGGCTCAACGCGATTGGCAATGCGCTGACAAGCCGTTCACCTCTGCAGCTAAGGGTTCGGATCCCGGTCTCGGCTGCATGTGAATTGAGTTTGGTGGTCTCAGCCCGGCTCCCGGTGGGTGCGCTATGCGAGGAAAGCCTGCGCTTAGTATGCCCACCCCCCTCCCACAAAACCACCACACTTACACGCACTCGAAATTGGGTTAACATGCACGCACTTTGGCCACGCGGTCTCTAAAAAAGAGAGGCGAAGGACTAACGGGGCTGGCTGAGCGGGCTAGATCCTCTCACTCCCTCATAGGGGAGTCCCTCTGCCCCGTTGGGCTTCAAAGCGGAGCAGGTAGGGCGGGCTGTGTGGGAGGACCCCCTCACACCCGCCATTGCCACCTGGGGGCATGGAGAAAGATGGCAGATTGCCTCTGGGGGAGGTCTGCCTACTCCCAACTCCTGCAGTCCCGCTCCTCTCTCGAGTACACGCACAAAATACACTTTAGAAAAAAAAAAAAAAGATCACAGAGGAGACCATACAGGGGCTCGTGCTGGCTGACGCATTTTGAAGGTTTACTTAAACTCAATATACACAAGTACAAATGTCATTGCCCATCTGAGAGGTGTATTAAATGGCATATGTACTGTATATATTGAGCTGAAGGAGCTTCTATTAGGCTCTGAGGAAGAAGGTGAACCTTTGAAATGCGTCAGTCAGCAGGGGCCCCTGTATGGTCTCACTGTGATCTGGAATTGCTGATTCCAGGACTGTATATCCAAGGAACAGTGGCCTGTATAAGCGTATTTCCATCTTTGCTCGTGAGAAGTTTAAATTTTTTTTTTTATACGTTTTTATACTGGTGCGCCCTCTTTTCTTTTTCTAGTAAAGACACCACCAATCCTAGAGGGAAGCAAGGCCAGAGACAGTTTCCCATATAAGTGGATCATCACTCATACAGTGCATTGAAAAATTATTCATACCCCTTGACTTTTTTCACATATTTTCATGTTACAACCAAAAATGTAAATGCATTTTTTGGGGATTTTATGTGATATACCAACACAAAGTGGCACATAATTGTGAAGTGGAAGAAAAAATAATAAATGGTTTTTAAAGTTCAAAATAGCTCAAGCTCTGTGAGATTGGATTAAGAGTGTCTGTGAACAGTAATTTTCAAGTCTTGCCACAGATTCTCAATTGGATTTAGGTCTGGACTTTGGGCCATTCTAACACATGACTATGCTTTGATCTAAACCATCCCATTGTAGCTTTGGCTATATGTTTAGGGTTTTTATCCTGGAAGGCAAACCCTGCTCCAGTCTCAAATCTTTTGCAGACTCTAAAGGCTCGTACACACGGTAGGACATCCAACAAAATTTCCCTTGGATTTTTGTCCTAATTGATTTGTCCGGTCACACCCATAGCATACACACAGTCAGACTTTTCTGCAAACTTTTCTAAAACTTTCCCATCATCACGTGGTTTTTCTGCTCTTTCTGCTCTTTACCGCCACCCTTTGGTTAACTTCTGCTATTGTTGGTTGATTTTAACATTGATTCTGAGCATGCGTATTTGCACTTTGTACAAAAGTTGGTTGGATTGCTGTACACACGGTCGGACAAGGCACCATTTGACTTTTATTGCCGAAAAGTTGGTCCGTTCGCAGACCCAACTTTTTGTCGGATGAAACCAGAAAAAGTTGGTCTGATGGAGCGTACACGATCGGACAAATTTGAAAAGTTGCAGATTTTGAAGTTGTTTGGATAAAAAACCGTCCGTGAGTATGGGGCTACACACGATCGTATATATCTGCTGAAACTGGTCCGCAGACCAGTTTCAGCGGACAGATTCGATCGTGTGTATGGGCTAGCAGACAGGTTTCCAGCAGACAAAAGTTTTAAAGCATGCTTTAAAACTTGTCTGCTGGAAAGCCGTCTGTCGGATATGTCCGCTGGTTAGTACGCCTAACCAGCGGACCGAAATCTCCCGCATGCGTCGAATGGATTCGACGCATTCATGGAAGTATTTTACTTCCTGGTTCGGTGACGTGGCGGTGTCAACGTCACCGCCACGTCACCGCGCTGTCTGTTCGCGGGGATTTTGGTTTGATCGTGTGTACACAGATCAAACCAAAACATCCCAGGAGACATGTCCGATGAAAACGGTGTCTGTCGGACCGTTTTCATCGGATATGTCTCCTCGTGTGTACGCGGCCTAACAGGTTTTCTTCTAAGATTGCCCTTCCTTTATTTTAGTCCATCCATCTTCCCATCAACTCTGACCAGGTTCCCTGTCCATGCTGAAGAAAAGCATCCCCACAACATCATGCTGCCACTACCATGTTTCATGGGGGGGGGGGGGGGGTGATGTGTTCAGGGTGATGTGCAGTGTTAGTTTTCCGCCAAACATAGCGTTTTGCTTTTAGGCCAAAAAGTAACATTTCGATCTCATCTGACCAGAGCACCTTCTTCCACATGTTCTTCTTGCTGTGTCCCCCACATGGCTTCTGACTTCTTATGGCTTTCAACAATGGCTTTCTTCTTGACACTTTGTGGCCAGATTTGTGGAGTGCACGTTTAATATTTGTCCTGTGGACAGATTCTTCCACCTGAGCTGTAAATCTCTGCAGCTCCTCCAGAGTTACCATGGTCCTCTTGGCTGCTTCTCTGATTAATGCTCTCCATGCCCAGCATGGTGGACGACCATGTCTTGGTAGGTTTTCAGTTGCATTTTCGGGTTGATGGATTGAATAGTGCTCCGTGAGATGTTCGAAGCTTGGGATATTTTTTTATAACCTAACCCTGCTTTAAACTTTTCCACAACTTTATCCCTGACCTGTCTTTGCCTTCATGATGCTGTTTGTTCACTAAGGTTTTCTAATAAATCGCTGAGGGCTTCACAGAACAGCTGCATTTATACTGAGATTAAATTACACACAGGTGGACTCTATTTACTAATTAGGTGACTTCTGAAGGCAATTGGTTCCACTAGATTTTAGTTAGGGGTATCAGAGTAAAGGGGGCTGAATACAAATGCATGCCACACTTTTCAGATATTAATTTGTAAACAAACTTTGAAAACGTATTATTAATTATGTGCCACTTTGTGTTGGTTTATCACATAAAATCCCAATAAAATACATTTACATTTTTGGTTGTGTCAAAATGTGGAAAATTTCAAGGGGTGAGAAAACTTTTTCATGGCACTGTATGAGTGCTGGGCTATCATACTTACAAGAGTATTTCTTCTGTTGTATATCAATAGTGGGTGTTTTTTTTACCTTAATACAGAGAATGCATTAAGATAAAAAAGTTTAGAGTTTAGTACTACTTTAATAGCCACAAAAGGTAAAAATTCACTTCATGTACCCAAAATGGCTTTGAAAACCCAGAGAGTACCTTGCAAAAGAAGGGGACATCATCACTGTGCTGTACATAGCCTGTGTGTGGGTGGAGCCCAGGCTGGCTCCAGAAAACCATAGGAGGAGGTCGGATACTCCTGCACAGTTACAGACATCCCAACCTGCAAAAACTAATTTCAGGGAGGTTTCAAACTCATTTCAGGGAGGTGACGCTTCGTGTCAGTGCGGACCCCCTCCCCTAAATAAAATGCAGCCTTACCAGTGGCAATTAAATGCAGCTATACCAGTGCCCAATGAAATGCAGCCTAATCACACAGCTGCTGGGGCTAGACTACTGGTCCTGGGGTTTGGCTGCTGGTCCTGGAGCATGGGGTCTGGCTACAACGGGGCTGGTGAGCCATCCCAGTCAGAGAATTCCCCAGAAGGAAGGGGGTGGGCAGAGGCAGAGAAAAGATTGCTACAGCTGGCAGATCACAATTAAAAGTAAAGCGGACTCTTTCTTCACTTATGGGTGTCGCTGTGCAGTAATCTCCTGTGCGACAAGTATATGACAGACCCGGGCTCTTCTATATCAATCTACCGGGCAGACCGAGACTCTTGTGTACTTGTCGCACAGGAGATCACTGCACAACGACTCCCGAAAGTGGAGAAAGAGTCCACTTGACAGGGCAAAGTTTTTTTTCTTCTTTTAATTGCTACAGACGGCAGATCACAGTCTTCTCTCTGCTTCTGCCCACCCCCCTACTTCCCTGCTCAAACTGGCCAGACCGAACCCAAAAAAAGTACCCATGCAGCAGCCTAAGCAGGCTGAGGACAGCAGTATGGGCTGTCCCCCCCTCTGCCTCAGCTTGCAGCGCCTTGCATCCGCCTGTCAGTCAGCCACAGACAAAACGGCCGTATGCCAATTCGGCCACTCGGGCTGCTCTGTCTGTCTGTGGCTGAGTAACAGGCCCAGCCAGGAGATCACCCTGCGTTCACGGGTGTGCGGGAGCCCGCAGCCAAATGCGGGAGACTCAGGCGGGTGCCGGGAGACTTGGGATGTCTGTAGTTATTTCCCACTGGAATACTGCACAGGTCTGAAGGTAATACACAAATAAGACTTATGATTCATGTAAGAATACACATGCCTCCTGTATTTGGACAAAATGTGTTTAGCCTGGATTTTAGCTTCTTCTGGGGGATGAGAGCTGACTTTATGGTATACACATCTAAATATATCAATTAAAAAAGGCTTTCTCTTATAGTATTAAATTGTTTCCCTTCTAATAATAAAGGTTTGGTCCTCAATGCATTGTAGTCATATGGACTAAGAAGAAATCATGTCACCTTCAGCAGGCACTGAATATTCTCCATAAATATGCTGACACTGGCAACAGACCTGCCAATGAAGTACCATGCGCCAGTAAAGGGCCACATGTCCAGCTATTTAGAATCCATGAACCATAATCTCTCTATGTGCGGCCTTGTGCACCTTTTAAACATTTCCTATTTTGCTATCACCTCCCTGCCTATTATAATTGGTTAGTTCATCAAACGTAAACCAAACTCCAAAAGAAGTCATATTACACATAAACCACAGGGAATGCAGTTTGTTAGTCTTAAATATGGCTTAATGTTAACGAAAGCTTCCTTTGTTAATTTCTTTTAGCAGTGGTAACACAGGAAGATGCATTTTTGCTTAACCAGTAGTAATTCAAGAGGCTGTATTGTAAAGCTGTAAAAGAATCCATTGTTTGGTAGACCCCTAGAATTAGGTTTCTTTGTTTTTCTGGGAGTCATTGCTGCAGCAAGAGGACCCCAGGTGGATCCTCGTGTACAGGTTACGCAGTCTTTCTAGGACTGAGTTTCAGTCAACTCAGAATAAGGGTAAGCAGGTGCTTGCCTATTTCAGCAGGGAAATATCGTCAGCAAAATCATCTTGCGATTGTCTTAGGCAGCGAAAACAACGCCATTGGAAGAGCATTAGACAAAGGGGCAGCATAAACAGGGCACACACGCCAGCCATTACATAGGCCGTAGTCATTAAAGCTGACTCATCCAGCTGTGGAGTGTTATACCCGCAATCTTCTAAGTTAGAGGCATAGAATGGACCATCCACCGAGGCCTTGCGAGAGAAATCATGCACTGCAAGAGATACAACAAAAGATGGGTGTGATTTCATTTAATTTCTTATTAACTGACAGCAATTTCAACAAGGGACAAAAGTTCCAACATTCCAGAGCATGGGTCTTTAAACTACGGCCCTCCAGTTGTTCAGGAACTACAATTCCCATAATGCCTAGTGATGTCTGTGAATGTCAGTGTGTTACAATGCCCCATGGGATGTGTAGTTCTACAACATCTGGAGGGCCGTAGTTTGAGGATCCCTGTTCCAGAGCATCAGTGGTAAAGAAGAGCATTAGTGGTAAAGAAGAACTCCAGGAATGATACATTAGTGGGGTTAAGAAAGAGAAGCAAGAGAGAAGAGGCAAACTTTGAATAAAACATTGAGTTCTATGCTTAACTTCCTTCGGCCAGCAATCTACTTATAAAAGGATAATTCCAACTATCACATTCACTATCACACTATCACTAAATACATTAGTATTTTTACAAGGTTACACCGGTCTAGTTTATATACACTGTAACGGTATGGCCGTGGGACCCAGAGGCTCTTGAAGGATGTGGGGTACTACTGTTTCAGCTTCACTAATGACTCTTGTGTCTAGGGTCAACCTATGTCCACTAGGGGCATAGGATGACTGAGAAATAATATCTCGGATTACATGAGATGGGACAGTAATGATAATCCACAATATATTCCAGAATGTCTAGAAGAACTAATTACAACCGGTCAATAGAGTAACTCGTTCAATGTGGAACATAGTCTGTCAAGTGGGTAATTAAGTCTGCTACTATCAAGTAAATTAACCTTAGTTTGGCTTCTAAAGACCTGTTTATTGTGTGATGCTAATTAACACTGTATTGTGTGAAAGTTCTATTGATGATAGATGTGGAATGTGAATTAGCACAATCTAAAAGGTCAGATGTCTGACTTATGTTTACTAAAGGAGTGTGTATTGTATTGAGGTGAGAAGAGCTGGAGTCTTGATGTCTGACTTGTCAGGTGTAGTAACCAGTTCATGTTAATTATGCCAGACCGGTGCCAAAAAGTCTGACTAAAGGATGTGTATTGGAGGCTCGTTAGTACCCATTGTATGATGTTGTGGGTGGAGTGTGTCATTGTCCCTTTGATTACTGCAGCATGCTTTCTACTGTATAAAAGCCTGAGTTTACCATTAAAGTATCTATCCGTTTGGAACCAGAGAACTGAGCTGTGTGTCTCGTTTTCTGGGGAATCCTATGGGCCGTGTTCGTCTTCTGGATTGTGGGGTGTCGATAAGCTGTCTTGGGTTGTTGGAATGAAATATCGTTAACAGCGTTAACCCCTGACCGTTACATACACCATACCTGGTCAATGCCCCTGGAAATCACCACTGGGCACTGCAACTGCACTGATCTCAACTTGTTTCCGGGTCCCGTTCTGAGCAAAGCATTCTCTGAATGATGCCCATGCTGCGCAGCCAACCTTCTGTGTTCACAATTCAGCAAGCCAGCCGCTCAGCACAGGACCCAGAAGCTAGTGGAGATAGCTGGAGTAGCAATGTATACTTCAGTGATTTCCAGTTTCCAGAGCATCAGCCAGGTATGCTATATACAAAGTACCATTGGTCCAAGCTGTACCAATGTAACTATGTAAAAATATACCATACCTAAAATGTATCTTTATTGTTGCATGATACCTTATGCTGAGAATAACTTAATAAACCTCATCTCTTTCATAAGTACCAGCGCATACTTTGGGTGTCTGGCACCTCACAAACCCACCTATCACTGACAACTCAGGCCACCACTAACGATAGAGAATGACTTAGAGTGGTTCTCAATCATGTGATCACTTTGTCAGCTACATCACATACAGGCAGGAAAATGGTTTGAGCTTTCGGAGTTCACTGCAGCCTGTAGATGGCAGTTTATTGTAATTGTCTGATACAATAACAGTATTAATAAATAAATTATTGTTAAATATATATTTTAACCTCTTGACAACCGAGGACGTCCCTGGGACGTCCTCGGCTTTGTGCGGTGATATCTGAATGATGCCTGCAGCTACAGGCATCATTCGGATATCACCGTCTTCAGCCGCCGAATTCCCTGCACGATAAAAACGATCAAAGCGACAGTTCCGCCGCTTGATCATTCTTATAGGCAGTGGGAGGGGACGTCCCCCCCTCCCGCCGCCATCTGGTGCTTCTCCGGGCTCTCCCGTGCCATCAGGGGCCCGGAGAACGAATCGGTCGGTGGTGTCTGGAAAGCATAGAGATGACTGGTGACCAGATGGTTACCAGTCATCTCTATGACCGTCGGAGGCCCAGGCGCGACGTTATGACGTGGCTGTCGGCATGTGATCGTTGATTTCTTTTATCACCAATTTCATGCTTGTAAGCCTGGAGGAGAGATGTGGGGTCTGATTGACCCCACATCTCTCCATAAAGAGGACCTGTCACACTGATTCCTATTGCAAGGGATGTTTACATCCCGTGCAAAAAAAAAAAAAATGTAAAAAAAAGTGTAAAAATAAAAAAAATTAAGTAAAATACATTTTTTTTTTTTAACAACGCCCCTGTCCCCGTTATCTCGCACGCAGAAGCGAACATGCATGCAAGTCCCGCCCACATATGTAAACGCTGATCAAACTCCACATGTGAGGTATAATCGCGTGCTTTAGAGTGTGTGCAACAATTCTAGCGCTAGACCTCCTCTGTAACTCTGTAAATAAAATTAAAGCGTCGCCTATGGAGATTTTTAAGTCCCGAAGTTTGGCACCATTCCATGAGTGTGCGCAATTTTAAAGCGTGACATGTTAGGTATCTATTTACTCGCCGTGACATCATCTTTTACGTTATATAAAAAAAATTGGGCTAACTTTACTATTTTGTTATTTTTAAATTCATGAAAAATGATTGTGCAAATACTGTGCGCGAAAAGTTGCAATGACCGCCATTTTATTCCCTAGGGTGTCTGCTAAAACAAAATATATAATGTTTGGGGGTTCTGATTAATTTTCTAGCAAAAAAATAAAAATAAAGATTTTTACAGAAGGAGAGAAGTGCCAAAATAGGCCCGGTTGTCAAGTGGTTAAAGAATACATTTCACCCAGAAATATCGGTTGCAATGACCTTTGGGCCCAAAAGATTAAAAAGTGTGTCACTGCAAGGGCAGCAGTACATTTCTTTTGAATAGTTCACTTATGGGTCTATGTTTAAAACTAGGGTTGTCCTGATACCGATACTAGTATCGGTATCGGGACCGATACCGAGTATTTGCGCTAGTACTTGTACTCGCGCGAATACTCCCGATACCTAAATAGAATACTTTTTTTTTTTTTTTTTTTGAGTGCGGGGTGGAGTGCGGAGCACTCAGAGGGACCATGGCTGAACTCAGAGGGACATGGCTGCATTTGGGGACACGTGGCTGCATTTAAAAAGTATCGGTATTCGGTATCGGCGAGTACATGAAAAAAAGTATCGGTACTTGTACTCGGTCCTAAAAAAGTGGTATCGGGACAACCCTATATAAAACGTTCATTGTGCAGATGTGACAAACAGCTGCACATTTGGAATGAAAATCTCCGTATTTTCTCTAATATATGTATTTCCTGAATCGTAAGCACAACCTAGTGGTCATTATGTGGTTTTTTTCCCCATAAATATCTCAATCGGGAAAAAAATGCTGATGATATGATATATAATATAGAAACTATATATATTAGAGAAAATATGGCGATTTTTGTTATAAGAGATTGTACATACTGCTGCTAACTCATGTCTGGCATTTTGAAGTGGTTTATGTTTCAATGTTTTTATTGAAAAAAATCCAGTAATAACAAAAGTAGCAGAGGCCAGTTCTCTGATTTGTTTTATTTTTTTATATTTCAATGTTCTTAAAGTGGTTTAAAGTGGTTCTAAAGCCTTAAGGTGAAAAACACCCAGTCCCATACTTACCTGAGCCTGATCTGATCCAGTAATGTTCTTCTCCCTGGGCAGATTGATAGCAGCGTTTTCAATCAAATGCTGTGCCGAGTAAGCAGGGGGCAGGGCCAAGCTGTCTGCTCTGTGTCAATAGACACAGGCAGGGTGGCTTGGGAGCCAGAACGCATGGGTGCCCCAATGGAAAGTGGCTTTCCATGGGGGCACTTGCCAAAGATGAGGAGCCTGGAGTGCCAGCGTGGAACCCCAGCAGAAGAAGATCAGGGCTGTTCTGTGCAAAAACCATTGCACAGAGCAGCTAAGTATGACATGTTTGTTACCTTATTTAAAACAAAAAACAAAGCTTTAATGATGCTTGCCAGTTATGCCTCCTGATTGGTTTCTCCTCATAGTATTTTTCTAATGTTGCTTTAATGTCGCTTTAACTGCTACTTACTGTCAGTTAAAAATCACAAATACAATATAAGTACTTGTGATTTGACTGTTACAAACCCCTTTTTTACATGCATCAGGTCTGAATTAATATATTAAATTGGTTCTCACCATGACATGTGCTGACAGCAAAGCCAATCCGTTTACGTGCACGATCAAAAATAACATAGAAACCTTCCATGATGACTGCACCCATTACTGTGCCAGTAGAAGACTGAGACACTGCAAATTTATAACAGTCATCCTGAGATGTGGCTATGTCCTCCACGGGGCGCAGGTATTGCTGCAATAAGGGCAAAAACACTATAAGATCAGTGCATTGATGAGAGTCTAGTAAGGAGATGGAAACAAAATGTTACAGTGTAGCAAATACTATGAGAAAATCTGTCACATTTTATTAAAGTTTGGAGAAAGGGTATTTAAAAAAGTAAGCTAGACATTACATATCAATATAACAACATAGTTACGTTGATGCCAGAGAACAAGATGGTAAATACTAACCTGCGGCAAGATGGTGATGCGGAAAGATTCATTTGCAGCTTCACCCATTAGGTAAAGGGATATCACAGGAAATATGTTCCATGGTGTAGTACCCTCCTGCCAGCAAACTAACTGTTCTCCCATCCAGAATCCATCAGGGAATTTCTCTGTCTACAGAGAACCACATTGAGATGTTTTGAAAAGAAGTCAATTACAGTATCTGTATTACTAATAATCACAAAATTTGTAGTGCCTGGAGTAATAATGGAAGTGTACAAAGTGGGTGTCATCCTCCAAATGTGTTACTAATAAATTCAAGTATAACTAAAGGCAAAACTATTTTTTTGGTTTTGGACAGAGTGGAGTTATAATCTAACACCTGTTGCCCCCCGTTATTCACCCTCTCCATTTCTCCTGTTTCCTGTTAATATCAAAAGTGAAGGTAAAAGAAAATCCCACATTTTCGGTTGCGCCCAGAAAAGTAATAGAGGACTTCTAATGAGGACACTAGTTCTGGTGATCCTGGGAGACCCCAATGGATTCCCCTAATTTGTGGGGATTCCCCCTCACTTCCTGGTTTGGCTATGCCACAGGAAGTAGCAGTAAATCTCTCCAATAGGATACAGATGGCAAAAAAACAAAACAAAAAAAAAAACTGAGCCCATCCATAAGGGGCATCGCCCCCCTAATCCATGCGCCTGGCCCCTAATCTACTTGCAGGGCACCGGAAGCAACGGATTCCAACTGTTTTTTTAAGCACATGATTAGAGCCTGAGGCTCTAATTGGCTTCAAAAGGGGTGGGCTTGGGGCGCAGAGCACTGCCCCCTGAGGCCAACAAATTATTATTTGCTATTGTCTTCCTGACTCTCTGCCGTTAGTCTCCCATGGGTTTGTTTGCTTGTAGCAATCACCACCTTACCATCCGTCTCCCTGGGGGGGGTTGGATTGCGTCAGTTTGCTGCCCCCCCCCCCCCCAAATATTTAGCATCAGCCGCCACTGCCATGAAGTTTAACCAACTTGTTTTAAATAGGTTGCATAGCACAATTAAATGCCCGCATGCTAATGCAATAGTGTAAATGGGTCCCATCGGAGAATCAACATGATTTTATGAAAGACAGGGCATGCCTAAAATGAGGATCAATTTATTAAGCGGTTATGGTCATTCTAAAAATAACACATGGCTCAAAGTAATAAATCTTATGTAAAAAAAGGCATGAATTATAACTCGGTGAACTAATGATTCATTTTTATAAAGGCGTAGATTCAAATCTGGATTTTGGAAATGCTACATTATGATACATTTTGCTACAGAATTTGATACCATTTTGTTTAGCCTGATGCAGAAGTTTGGGATGCAATGATTGGGACTGCTTGGATGTGGGTAAAAACTAGTTACAAGAAAGAAGACAGTTATTTTTAATCTATATACAGTATACTGTAAATAACGTAGTGAACTCAATTGTAATCTCTTAATTTATGGTCAATTTACACAAATGTATGTATAGTTATTATTATAGCAACATATGACAGAAGGGGTTTGGCAAAAGCTAAATATCAAAAAATCTAATTTATTTTTGGAAAATGTAAGATTATTGACACAAGCCACAGAAAAGAAAAGCTATTTGCCTTACAAATAAAATAGAATAAAGTTGGGCAAAGAGATCTAGTGGAGGATTGGGGAATATTACTTAAAGGATAAGTTCAACTTTTCGGGCAGAATTTCCTTTTTCATAATACCGTATATACTCGAGTATAAGCCGACCCAATATAAGCCGGTGCATTGCCATGAATTGAGATTTGCCATAGAATGAGATGGTCCGCCTCCATCCCATTCTATTGGCTCACTCATGTCACGTGACATATTTAAACGTCAAGTATTGACGCAAACATCAGTCACAGCTAGGCTATCATAGGGAGAGGATCTCCTCTCCCTGTGATTGCCCGATAGCGCTGTCAGCAGCGTGCCTCCCGCCAGCGCTAAGTACACCCCGCGCCCGCAGCTCTACTCCCCGCACCCCGCAGCTCTTCCCCCGTCCTCCGCGCCCGCAGCTCTTCCCCGTCCTCCGCGCCCGCAGCTCTACTCCCCCGTTAAGAATCAGGGAACGGGGAGAGTCTACGCTATTAGCGTAGACCTAGCGTTGGCTACGTTAGTAGCGTAAACCTGCGCATGCGCAGTATTTACAACACCAGCCCACATAACCTGAAGCAGCTGCAGCTGCAGCCCGTTCCCTGATTCTTAACGGGGGAGTAGAGCTGCGGGCGCGGAGGACGGGGAAGAGCTGCGGGCGCGGGGTGCGGGGAGTAGAGCTGCGGGCGCGGAGTGTACTTAGCGCTGGCGGGAGGCACGCTGCTGACAGCGCTATCGGGCTATCACAGGGAGAGGAGATCCTCTCCCTATGATAGCCTAGCTGTGACTGATGTTTGCGTCAATACTTGACGTTTAAATATGTCACGTGACATGAGTGAGCCAATAGAATGGGATGGAGGCGGACCATCTCATTCTATGGCAAATCTCAATTCATGGCAATGCACCGGGGCACCTAATTTTACCACAAAAAATGGGAAAACGTATTGACTCGAGTATAAGCCTAGGGTGAGAATGCAGCAGCTACTGTAAATGGAAAAGAGGGTCAACAATGCCCATTTTCACGCCTCACTGTGCCCATCATCACTTTGCCCATTGCAACCTCACTGTGCCCATTGCAACCTCACTGTGCCGTTACCCCACTGTGCCCGTTACCTCACTGTGCCCGTTACAACCTCACTGTGCCCATTGCAACCTCACTGTGCCCATTACAACCTCACTGTGCCCATTACAACCTCACTGTGCCCATTACAACCTTACTGTGCCCATTACAACCTCACTGTGCCCATTGCAACCTCACTGTGACCATTGCAACCTCACTGTGCCCATTACAACCTCACTGTGCCCACTACAACCTCACTGTGCCCATTACAACCTCCCTGTGCCCATTACAACCTCACTGTGCACCTTGTAGCGTGCCTGAAATTCTTGACAGGCTGCGCTGTGGGCGTCCATTTTTTAAAAGTCGCGGCTTCCTCCTGGTCCCGTCCCATTCCATGATGCGTTTGACACTGTGTTCAGTGTTCTGCCGATCACGGACGTTCTTTCATCCTCGAACAAGAGAAGGTCCGTGATTGGCGGAACACTGAACACAGTGTCTGCTGGGAAACTGAGTTTGAGGATGAAAGAATGTCCGTCATAGGTATTTGACACTTTGTTCAGTGTTCTGCCTATCACAGAACGGGATGGGACCAGGAGGAAGCCGCGAGTTTTCAGACACCATTCAGACACAGAGCCCTGACCTGGCCCGGCCCCGCCCCCTCTCTATCCTGTTTGGCTAGCTGACTTTGATTGACAGCAGTAGGAGCCATTGGTGCCACTCAGGTAAGGGGGGCTGAGGGGGGCTGCTGCACACAGAAGGCTTTTTATCTTAATGCAATGAATGCATTAACCACTTAAGGTTAACGACCTTAACAATGCATTAACCAACTTGTAGGTTAACGACCTTGCCTCTTTTTGCGATTCGGCACTGCGTGGTTTTAAGCGACAATTGCGCGGTCGTGCGACATGGCTCCCAAAAAAATTGGCGTCCTTTTTTTCCCACAAATAGAGATTTCTTTTGGTGGTATTTGATCACCTCTGTGTTTTTAAATTTTTTGCGCTATAAACAAAAATAGAGCGACAATTTTTAAAAAATTCAATATTTTTTATTTTTTGCTATAATAAATATCCCCCAAAAATATATAAAAAAAATATTTTTTCCTCAGTTTAGGCCGATACGTATTCTTCTACCTATTTTTGGTAAAAAAAATAATCGCAATAAGCATTTTTTTCGATTGGTTTGCGCAAAATGTATAGCGGCTACAAAATAAGGGATAGTTTTATTGCATTTTTATTAATATTTTTTTACTACTAATGGCGGCGATCAGCGATTTTTTTCATGACTGCGACATTATGGCGGGCACATCGGACAATTTTAACACATTTTTGGGACCATTGTTATTTTCACAGCAAAAAGTGCTATAAAAATGCATTGTTTACTGTGAAAATGACAGTTTGGGAGTTAACCACTAGGGGGCGCTGAATGGATTAAGTATGACCTCATATGTGTTTCTAAATTTAGGGGGGCGGGGCTGGACGTGTGACGTCATTGATCGTCTTATAGACGTTTTTCGCGCCGTTCAGACAGGAGGGCGGGGGGGGGGGGGGGGGGGGGGGCGTGCCTGCGGCGTCATACAGGGGCGCGCCTTGTGCTGTTATAGATCAGCAGGCAATTTCAGTGCTCAGTCTGAGGCTGATTTCAGAAGGAGAGGACGCAGAGCGGCAGAACAGTGACTCCCGGTGGCGGAAGAGGGGTAGTACATGCTGGACTTTGTTCCAATGCCTTTTTTGTTAAGCCAAGAAATCCCCCTTTTTGCATACAGGTTGGAGGCTGGCAAACTAAGTTTGGGGTCACTGTATGTTTCTAAAAAAGAAAATATATATAATATATATTTAAAAAAAAAAAGAGAAAAACATACGAGATCCCATCAGTTTTTGGGCATTAGTGATCTATTGTCCCCTAAACTCTGGTTTTGTACTCCTGGCCACTACAGTCTGTTGTGTGGGCGGAGTCCCTCGATTTTGTATTATGGCTTCCAAATGCTCGGGGTCAAAGGGTACAAAAAAGACCAAAAAACAAAGGGGTTCCCCTTCTGATTCTGATGATATGCCGATACCTTCCCTCACTTATTAACATAAAGGGTGCCTTGGATGAGCCATTAGGGGGATCTGGTGCGGAGGCTGGCCCAGATCAGCCCAGCCCTGTGTTTATCACAGAGGAGATGCTAGCCGTATCCCTAGGGGGGCTAGAAGAGAGAATAGCAGCATTGATCGCTAGAGCTATTCCTGGTAAGAAACGGGTTAGATCCCCATCACCAAGAGGTGTATCCTCAGATGCTGAGATTCTCTCTCCGGAGGAATTGGAATCACAGGAGGATCAACTAGACCTGAACCAAGAGGGTTCAGGGATTGAGGGATCTGCCTCTGAGGAACCATTTTCAGACTCCCAGACAGAAAGACTGTGGGTACAGTCTTTGACGGACATGGTCCGCTCGGCATTTAGTTTACCATTGCCAGAGCCTCAGGTTCCTCCGATATCCTCTCTGGGCTCTTTGAAAGCTCCGTTAAGCAACGCAGTGTTTCCGGTCCATCCTCTCTTGGAGGAATTGATCTTTCGGGATTGGGTACGGCCGGACAGGATTTTTCTGCCACCGAAAAGATTTGCGGTCATTTACCCCATGGAGGAAAGATTCTCCAAGAGGTGGAGGCTCCCAATAGTGGATGCAGCCATCTCATGTGTGAATAAATCACTAACTTGCCCGGTGGAAAACATACATATGTTTAAAGATCCGGTTGATAAAAGGTTAGAGACACTTTTAAAAGCATCCTTTGCTACGGCAGGAGCAGTGGTACAGCCAGCTGTGGCTGCAATTGGTGTTTGTCAGGCGTTAAAAGACCAGACAAAAGAAATGTTAATGCCTACCCAACAAGCAGAAGAGTTTTCTGACATTCCCAGAGCTCTGTGTTTTGCTGTAGATGCTATAAAAGATTCCATCCAGCAAGCCTCTCGTTTATCACTATTTTTGGTGCACATGAGAAGGCTCTTATGGTTGAAGAACTGGGCGGCGGAGCCCCCATGCAAAAAGCTTCTGGCAGGTTTCCCTTCCATGGAGGACGACTCTTCGGAGAGGATCTGGATAAATATATTCAGACTATTTCAAATGGCAAGAGTACCCTTTTACCGGTCAAAAAGACATTCCGGGGTCCTACATTTAAAAGGCAGCTCTTTCCTGTCTCGGGGCCCTCAAATTCCAGGCAGTATCGACGGCCGCCTGCACGATCCAACGTTAACAGTAGATCGCAGGGACAGGCCCCTGGGGGTAAGAGGCCATGGTATCGCAAGCCGACAAAGACAGCCCCTAAGTCTTACTTCTCAGAAGTTTGGGAAGCCAAGATCCCCGACAAATGGATCCGGGCATCTGTAACCACAGGCTACAGACTGGAGTTTCTAAGGTATCCTCCGCCTCATTTTCAAGAATCAAGGCTACCAAGGGATCCAGCAAGGAAGGCATCATTGCTGGCAGCTTTGGATCACCTGCTCTACCAAGACGTAATAATAGAGGTGCCAGCCCAAGAGCAAGGGCTAGGTTTCTATTCCAATCTCTTTGTCATACCAAAGCCCAACGGCGATGTCAGGCCAATCTTGGACCTAAAGAGGTTAAACGGTTACCTAAAAGTTCGTTCCTTCCGGATGGAATCCATCCGGTCAGCAGCCGCCGCGCTTCAGAAAGACGATTTTCTGGCCTCCATAGACATAAAGGATGCTTACCTTCATGTACCAATCTTTCAGTCGCATCAAAGATTTTTACGCTTCGCGGTGGGGCAGCGACACTTCCAATTCAGGGCGCTCCCCTTCGGGCTGGCCACGGCCCCCCGGGTATTCATGAAGATCCTAGCCCCAGTTCTGGCCAATTTAAGGATCCAAGGGGTCACAGTCCTAGCATACTTGGACGACCTTTAATCATAGATCACTCACGACCGGGTCTGCAAAAGGCAGTAAACCTCACGGTTCGGTACCTCGAAGAATTCAGCTGGGTCCTAAACCGGGGAAAGTCAGCGTTCCAGCCTACAAAGCAGTTGGAATACCTCGGCATGAGGTTAGACACAGAACAGCAAAGAGTGTTCCTGCCCCTGGTAAAGATCGAGGCTATTAAGGGGCTGGTTCAGTTGGTTCTAAACAAGAAAAAACCAACTATTCGCCTGTGTATGCGATTACTAGGCAAGCTAGTGGCCACGTTCGAGGCAGTACCATACGCTCAGATCCACACTCGCGTCCTACAGGCAGCCATTCTAGCAGCCTGGGGCAAGAGGGCACATGCCTTAGAGTCCCCTTTGACGCTATCATCAAGGGTCCGACAAAGCCTGGCCTGGTGGTTGAACCCCCAGAATCTTCTAAAGGGAAAATCCTTCAGCCCTGTTGTCTGGAAGGTAGTTACCACAGACGCCAGCCTGGCAGGCTGGGGGGGGCGGTCTTCGAGGGGTCCTCTCGCCAGGGAACTGGGGTGAAAGCAGAGAGGCAGCTCCCCATCAATATCTGGGAGATCAGAGCTGCTCGCCTAGCCCTTCTGGCATGGACCTCCAGTTTAAAGGGGTTCCCGGTGAGAATCCAGTCAGACAATGCCACGGCGGTGGCATACATAAACCACCAAGGGGGAACCAGGAGTCGGGCCGCTCAGAGGGAGGTGAGCTTGATTTTTCAGTGGGCAGAGGTTCATGTACCCTGCATTTCGGCGATATTCATTCCCGGAGTGGACAACCTGCAGGCAGACTTCTTAAGTCGCCAGAGTCTGTCGCCAGGGGAGTGGTCTCTGCATCCCCAGGTCTTTCAGACAATCTGCCAGAGGTGGGGAATGCCAGACGTAGATATAATGGCATCCAGGTTCAACAAGAAACTAGACAGGTTCGTGTCTCGAACGAGGGATCCTATGGCCTGCGGAACCGATGCGTTGGTTTGCCCTTGGCATCAATTCAAACTTCTATATGCATTCCCTCCGCTACAGTTACTCCCTCGCCTGTTGCGCAAGATCAGAGTGGAGCACAAGCCAGTCATTTTAGTAGCTCCGGCTTGGCCCCGGAGGACTTGGTACTCACTAGTCCTGAAGATGGCAGTGGGAGACCCTTGGACTCTTCCTCTACAACCAGACCTACTCTCACAAGGCCCGATCCTCCACCCTACATTACGGTGTCTAAATTTGACGGCCTGGAGGCTGAATCCCTGATTCTCAGGGGTAGAGGTCTGTCTAGGCAGGTAATCCCTACCCTGATTAGGGCTAGAAAGCCGGTCTCCAGGGTGATTTATTACAGGGTGTGGAGGAACTACGTAGGCTGGTGTGAATCCAAAAGATGGAATTCCCGCAAATATACTATTGATAGGGTGTTAAGTTTTCTCCAGCTAGGAGTGGATAAAGGCCTGGCACTAAGCACAATCAAGGGACAGATCTCAGCTCTGTCAGTGTGGTTTCAGAGGCCGCTGGCCACCCACTCGCTGGTAAAGACCTTCTTACAGGGGGTCTTGCGTATTAATCCTCCTGTCAAGTCACCACTTTGTCCATGGGACTTAAATCTTGTTCTGTCATCCCTACAGAAACAACCTCTTGAGCCGTTGGCTGAGGTACCTTGATTTTACTGACTAGAAAGTCGGTATTTCTGATCACCATAGTTTCGGCCAGGAGAGTATCGGAATTGGCAGCCTTATCTTGTAAGGAACCATATCTCATTTTGCATAAGGATAGGGCGGTGTTCCGTCCTCATCCTTCCTTTCTACCAAAGGTTATATCCAGTTTCCACCTGAACCAGGATGTGGTACTTCCATCCTTCTTCCAAAACCCACCTCTAGAAAAGAGGGGTTGCTGCATACGTTGGATATTGTCAGGGCCGTAAGGGCCTATCTTAAAGCTACAGAGAAGGTTCGGAAAACAGATGTGGTGTTCGTTTTACCGGAAGGGCCCAAGATGGGTCAGGCAGCCGCTTGATCCACCATCGCAAGATGGATTAAACAATTAATTGTTCGGGCCTGCGGTTTGAAGAGGTGCCTCCTCCTTTGTCGGTAAAGGCCCATTCTACCAGGGCCAGGGGCACCTCCTGGGCAGCACATCATCAGATCTCTATGGCTCGAATATGCAAGGCAGCAACGTAGTCATCAGTCCACACGTTTACAAAATTTTATCAAGTGGACGTAAGAAGGAATGCGGATACAGCCTTTGGGCAGTCAGTACTACAGGCCGCGATTCAAGCTCCTCAGGATCTGAGGGGGCTCCCTTGATTTGATTTGAGATTTACATTTCTCGTTTAAGTTGGATTTACTAGTATCTGAGTATACCTCTAAAATTAAATCCTTCTTTGGAAGATGTCTCCCTCCCCTCATTAAAGCATTGCTTTCGGACATCCCACATAGTAATGAATATGCCGCTCTGTGTCCCGTGATGTACGAGAAAGAAAAAGGGATTTTTAAATACAGCTTACCTGTAAAATCCTTTTCTTGGAGTACATCACGGGACACAGAGCTCCCACCCCTCTTTTGGGTGACCATTTTGGGAGGCATACTGCTTGCTACAAAACTGAGGGACTCCCTCTAGGGGAGGGGGTTATATAGGGAGGGGACTTCCTGTTTGAGATTGCCAGTGTCCACACCTGAAGGTACTCCATATAACCCATATAGTAATGAATATGCCGCTCTGTGTCCCGTGATGTACTCCAAGAAAAGGATTTTACAGGTAAGCTGTATTTAAAAATCCCTTTTTCTTTCGTCCGAAAAACCGGATCCAGACGGACGCAGATCTTTGCGGATGTTAGCGGATGCATCATCCGCTAACGGACGCAATCCCATAGGGAACCATTACAAGTCCGTTTACGGACTTGTAAAAACGGACGAGCGGAGGCGGACGTGTGAAAGGGCCCTTAGACTCTGCTGTCCATCACCAGATATGGAGGACTTTGACATGCTTCTACACTTTTAAACTCTTGGAAAGGAAAGTTTGATGTTTAGTTTCGAAATGAAAAGTTTGGTGTTCTTCTGTAATGCCGCGTACACATGACCGTTTTTCGGGTTCTAAAAACTAAGTTTTCTTTTTATGTTATTAAAAACGATCATGTGTAGGTTCCAGAGCACTTTTCACAATGTAAAAAATGGGCATAAAAAATTTCGAACATGCTCTAATTTTTCACGTCGTTTTTAACGTCGTAAAAAAATGGTCGTGTGTGGGCTTTAACGACGTGAAAAAAAATGCGCATGCTCAAAAGCAAGTTATGAGACGGGAGCGCTTGTTCTGGTAAAACTAGCGGTCGTAATGGAGATGGCACATTTATCACGCTGTAATGCCGCGTACACACGGTCGTTTTTTGCGATGAAAAAAAAACGTCGTTTTTTAAAACGTCATTTAAATTGATCGTGTGTGGGCAAAACGTCGTTTTTTGTCTTAAAAAAAACGACCAAAAAAAAATTCCAACATGCTTGAATTTTTTGTGTCGTTTTTTAAAACGTCGTTTTTTGTTTCACAAAAAGTCACCGTGTTTTTCAACCCGCGCATTCCCAGAAGCTAGTTATGAAGCAAGCTTTAATGGAAAAGAGTGGTGAACGTAACCTCGCTTTTTGTAAAAAAACGATGGTGTGTATGCAACATCGTCTTTGAAAAGTGACGTTTCAAAAACGTTGTTTTTTACTTCACAGAAAACGTCGGTTTTTTTCATCACAAAAAATGATCGTGTGTACGCGGCATAACAGACTGAAAAGCACAAATCGTCTTTCACTAACACAAAATTAGCAAAAGCAGCCCCAAGTTTGGCGCCATACGAATGGAACATCCCCTTTATAGTGCCGTCGTACGTGTTGTATGTCACCGCGCTTTGCTAGAGCATTTTTTTTCCACAATCGTGTGTAGGCAAGACCGTTTTAATGATCGGGTTAAAAAAAAACGTAGTTTTTTCTAGACCATTAAAAACCTTTAGTCCAACATATAGGGGGTTATTTTATGAAAGGCAAAGTGCACTTGAAATTGCACTGAAAGTGCGCTTGGAAGTGCAGTCACTGTAAATCTGAGGGGTAGATCTGAAACGAGGGGAAGCTCTCCTGGTTTTAACATCCAATCATGTGCAAGCCAAAATGCTGTTTTTTATTTTGCTTGCATGTGCCCCTCAGATCTACAGCGACTGCACTCGCAAGTGCACTTTGCACTTGTAGTTTGCACTTGTAATGCAAAGTGGAGTTGCCTTTAGTAAGAGCCGGTTTCACACAGCCGCGGCACGACTCCGGGGGGGACTCTGCAAGTCGTCCTGAGGACGACTTCAGAGGTGACCTGCAAAACAACTTCTGTATAGAAGTCAATGCAGGTCGCCTCGAGCCGCCACCGAAGTCGTACAGGAACTTCTTTCTAAGTGCGTCGATCCTATTAGAACGGTTCCATTGCATTCAATGGGATGCGACTCGTCAGGCGGCTGAGCCCCAGTGTGAACTGGCACTTACAGTAATAACTCCCAATGTTTTTTTTTTATATTTTTTGAACATTTTTTGAATATTTTTCAGCCCTAACAAATAGTCAAATTAGATTTTCTGAGTAGGTAAATCAGACAGGGAAAATAGGTATCTACACTTTAGAGGCATTATATGATATTTGTGAGCCAGGGGTGGAGTGATGGGGAAATTGAATATCACATATTTCCTTATTAATAAAGTGGCTCACTAATGCACGTTAAGCCTCCAAATATTGGTTAAGGAGGTCATATAAGGACATAAGCAAGGCTTTGTCCTGTACCAAAGAAATGTTATTGTTAAAGTTTTTTTTTTTTTTCATAATAAGCATCCTTTACCTGCAGACATTCCTCTTTTCATTTCCTCATTGTCCGTTTTTGCTCAGAAGTTGCTCTATTTTTTCTCTGTTCTGTTCACTTCCTGCTTGTCTGATTTTACTGACCACCGTGAAGGGAGACTTTACTGCGGTGGTCAGTAACATGCTTGCCCCCTCCTGGGAACTACATCTGTGTGGCAGGATGCTCTCTACGTGTTAGAGACTTTAAGGAGGTGTGAAATACCGGGCGTGCCGCAATTCATACTAGGAAATGTAGTTCTTACATGACCACGTGATGCAAACCAGGAAGTGAATGGGAGAACAGAAACTAGTACGCCGGAGGTGATATAGATGAAGGAATTTAATAGGTATTTACTCGTTTTTTAACAGAATCATTACACTATTCTGTCTGTCTACCTTGCAGACATTACTTTTAGGCAAAAACATTTTTTCCTTTACAACTCCTTTAACTGACCAAGTCCTTGAAGGGTCATGTTTCAAAGGGAATTGGCTTGGGTGTGATCTATTATTTATACACAAGTGCACATACCACAGCCCAAACTGGAATACACCAGAGCTTGCAACCATGCAAGCGTCTGATCTGATCATCTGGCCATGGCGGAAACAGAATCTTTAGCCAAGTATTCTTGTCATATTTTCTTTATCTTTAATTATCTTTAATAAATGTTATACTTTTAGGTATTTGTGTGATCTCTCTTTGCACATATGGAACACAAAGGTGAACAGCTATTACTCTCAACTCTTTTAGTAAATCAGCCTCAGTATCTCAAAATAAAAAAGTATTGAAGCAGATTCAAAAAAGAAGTTTAGAATCTTCAAAGAATAATTTGTGTGAATATATACGTCAAGTATCCAATCATGTGAAAGGCGAATTATTGCCTTTTTTTGAATTTTCGCATCTGCACTGAAGTGAATCAGGCAACATATTGTGTAAAGGTTGTCAATTCCATTAGTAAATACATCTTACAATTGTTAAAGCTTTTTTATCTTGATTCCAGTGCCCTTTTGTATTTTGGACATAAAGTTTGCTCTAATACTTGCCATGTTCAATGTATAATATGTCATTTTTATTGTTTCACCCCAGTATTTAGCTATCTATAACAGACCCTTGTCCTAATTCCATGTTTTATAAAAAAAGGGGCAATTTGGAGGACAGTATATATTTTTGTGACAAATAAACACAGCTAAAAGACCCTACAAAGCCAAGTGTTAGCCAAGTTAGCTTGGATTACATTATTGATCTTAATTAAGTGGCTGTATATGGATGCTTGGCTGAAAATTCCATATTCCCTGTACTGCTTCTGAAAATGTTTTTAGTGTCCTTTATAGTTCTAATAAAACGTATCAAACAGTTCCACTCACCGAGGAAGCGGCCTTAATCGCTTTTACAGCTTCATCAAAAACACGTTTTGGCAGACGAAGATTGGTTGTGCCGCTGTCCACAATGCTTTTATCATAGTTGTACTGAAAACCCCCAAAAAAGAGAAAGTTACAATATTAAAACAACTCTGTTTATAGAGAATGGTTTCCACTTTCAGCTTTATTGTAAATATATATATCCAACATGAGCACACTGAATATGACATTTCTGCAGTTGTGGGCAACACAAGGACAAGCACTGCTTTAGCAATTTCAATAGATTTCTAAGGCTAATGCATAGTTTACAGCTGTGTGGTGCACTTTAATTGTGTTACATTTTTGCATGTGTTTTAGGTGCTTTAACCCTTGAACTCTATATAACATGTGTTTTGATAGAAGGGCATGAAAGAGTCAGAATTATGTGGCTTTCTGCCTCATCCAGGTTTTGCCGGTCATGCTTTCTGCCTCATCCAGGTTTTGCCGGACAGCAGAGACCTTTTCCCATTTTGGGCCTATTTGTCTTCTTCCGCCTGTGGATACTGAGTTGTAGTCATAAGTGGGGGGAAGGTCCCAGTCTGTCCTATCTGATTACTTTGCTACGTCTTGCTGAGTACGATACTCATAATCGGGAATACTTCATTGGTGTTGTGTTTTGAGACTCATAGATGACAACAGTATTTGTCAATTATAATGTCTAATGCTATGAGCTACATTCCTCAGGTGTGGTCACCCTGTGGGTTCCTTTCTCGTACATCAACCCTTTTGACTACAATATTTTAAGGATTGAAAAATGAAGTGGATCCCGAGTAAGCTCTTATCAGGCAATATCTAATGGATGTTTTTCTTTTTGATTGTTGTCTGGGCACATCAAAATCCCTATTCCCATGGTCCCCTCATTTCGGGACATTTGGGTAATTCTGTTTATGATTGGGGATAGTGCCAATAATATATTTGGACAAGATCATCCACCCATTATAGAATAAATTTGATTTTCCCTTTCACTTTCTGAATTCAAGTCTACTTTAAAGAGGAATTCCAAGTATGGATATTTTATACATAGTTACATGAATCTAGCTTGGACCAATGTATCTATGTACATACCTGGTCGATGCCTCTGGAAGCTGGAAATCACTGAAATAAATGCCCTCTACTCCAGTTAACTTAACCTGCTTCCTTGTCTCATGCAAAGCAGCTGCCTTTCTGCATTCTGGACACAAGAGGCCAGCCATTTGTCACAGGCACCATTCAGAGAATGCTTTGCATTTTCTGGATGAATGCAAAGTGCTTTCTGATTGGTCGAGGTGGAGAGGCGGGGTTAATGACATTAGTCCACGATAGTAGCAGTGTCTACTAGAGTGATTTCCAGCATTCAAGGTAACTTCCTGGTGTAAGGGCCCTTTCACACCCACTGATCCCGTGAGGATCCGTTCCTTATACATCCGCTTGCTCAGCAGGGATCGCTCCGTTGATCCCCGCTGAGCCGGCAGATGACAGGGCAGTCCCTGCACACAGTGCAGGGACTTTCTTGTCAAACATCCGCTCCCCTCTATGGGGGGGGGGGGGGGACCATCTGTCTGTGTTCGAATGGAAAAATAGGATTTTCCTCCATCTGCAGAAACGGAGCATAGCAGAGACTGATGAGATCGGGTGTCAGCGGATGTTCATCAGTTGACATCCACCATCTTATAGTGATTCATGTATGTCCGTCTTTCATCCGAAGACGGATGGATGAAAAACAGACATATGGTCCACACGTGTGAAAGGGGCCTAACACATAAATAGTTACATTGGTCCAAGCTGGAGTAATGTAACTATGTGGAAATATGAATAACTGAACCTCAGCTTTAATACAAATATTAGCTAATCGACAGCTACAAAAGTGCAAATTTTCAAATGAATTTGCTGCAAATTACATGTAAACACTAATCTAAATCTTATCAGCATTTCAAGAACACTCACCTCTTTACAATCCATCATCAAATCCTGTCCATTAATTTCAATTTTCACAATGATGACTTCATAGTACCATTCTTTTCTAATTGGTGTATACCAGATATTACCCACATATAACGATGGATCAATTCCTCCAATCACCTAAAGAATGCCATATAAAAATAAATTATTAGTATAAAGTTTGGCCTTACCATCTATAAAAAACAAAAAAGAAGCACTAGCCTTTAGTTTATTTTAATTAAAATATGGTTTTCTCAGCAATGCCTACATTACTATTACATTTATAAAAAAAAATTCTCATACTAAAAAGTAACACATTTTTTTCATATTGGAAGCAAAAATTATTTGATGAAATCGTGGGCTTCATCAAATAATAAAAAAGTAAAAAAACCGAACAAATACAAAACTGTAATGTAAAACTATGAGAATGTCTAATGCAAAACTGAAGTCTTATGCCGCGTACACACGATCGGACATTTCGACAACAAAACTATTGTTTTTTTTTCCCGACGGATGTTCGCCCAAACTTGTCTTGCATACACACGGTCACATAGATGTTGTCGGTAATTCCAAACGTCAAGAACGTGGTGAAGTACAACACTACAACGAGCCGAGAAAAATTAAGTTCAATGATTCCAAGCATGCGTACGATTTTTGTGCGTTGAATTGTGTACACACGGTCGGAATTTCCGACAAGATCTTTTGTTGTCAGAAAAATTGAGAACCAGCTCTCAAATTTTTGTTGTCGGAAATTGCGACAGCCAATGTCCGATGAAGCATACAGACGGTCGGATTTTCCGACAACAAGCTCAATTCCGACCGTGTGTACGCAGCTTTACACTGTTTTTGCCTTTTGTCGTGTATCCTGATTTAAAATAATTTTTTCTTATAAGCGCCTTAAATATAAACTCCATTCAGCTATAAAAATAAAAAAAATCACAGTAGTTACCGGAGCCTCCCCTAGATAGCAAGTGTTAAATACTTGTTTAGTTTAGGGAAGGTTTAAGGCCCCTTTCACATGAGCGGACGAACAGTCTGCTAATTACAAGTCCGTTAACGTCCGCCTATGATCCGCGTCCGTCTGGATCCGTTTTGCGGATGGAAGAAAACCCTATTTTTCTTCCGTCCGGTGGATCGGATCGGATGCAAACGGACAGACGGTCCGTTTCCATCCGATTCCCCATAGGGGATAGCGGAGGAGAGACAGGGCGGTGTCCCTGCACAGTGTGCGGGGACCGCCCTGTCCGCCGACAGCTGAGCGGGACCCCCCGCTGAGCCGACGGACACACGCGGAGCCGACCGAAAAACGGACCGCTCCGTGTGAAAGAGGCCTAAAGCAGAGGATTATTTAACTTTTTCCTACAGACTTCCTCCTGACACACAACTAGACCAAGGGAGTAAGAAATAAGGTAAGCATTCCTCTCCTTTGAACCTCCCCTAGTATTTAACCACTTCAGCCTCGGAAAGGTTTTAACCCCTTCCCGACCAGAGCACTTTTTACAATTTGGCACTGCGTCGCTTTAACTGGTAATGCTGTACCCAAACTAAATGTTCGTCCTTATTTTTGCACAAATAGAGATTTATTTTGGTGCAATTTGATCACCTCTGTGGTTTTTATTTTTTGCTCTAGACACAAAAAAGAGAGCGGTGGTAAAAAGTGGCAAAAACAAAAACGTATAGCTATCTATAAACTATGGGAAAGATTTATGGCATTTTTATTATTATTTTTTTTTACTAGTAATGGCAGTGATCTGTGATTTTTAGTGATATTTTGGTAAACAAATTGGACGCTTTTGACAAATTTTTGGGAAGATTGGCATTTATACAAAGATCAGTGCTATAAAAATAAAATGCATGATTACTGTGTAAATGACACTGGTAGGGAAGGGGTTGACACTAGACGGCGATCAAGGGGTTAAATGTGTGTTCCCTCAGTGTTTCCTCCCTTCCAAAAAAAATACCTGTGTGTATGTCGGTTTGTCTGACAGAAGCCAGGCGTTTGGCAGGCTTCTGTCAGACATGCATGCTGGAAAACCAGCATCTGACCGACTCCCGATCAGCGATCTCAGCCAATGGCAGAGAGCCCTGATCGGAGTGTTCTGGCGGGGGGTTGTCCCTCTGTCAGAACACAACAACTCAGCAGCCGAGATCGCTTGACTAACCTTGCATGGTTAGTACAGTTTCTCCGACTGGAGTTGACAAGTTTTTTTTTCAGGCAACACGCCAACTGTAGTGTGTACCAGGCTTAACTATTGCTATCTCAGGGAAAGGCAGGAAAAATAGTGAGGACTACCTGTCCCGAAAAGTAATAGAGGGGCAATCTTCCATTGGGGACAAAAGTTCTTCTCCAAGCTAACACACTGACTTGCTGATTGCACTACTATTAACTCTTTCCTGTTGCCCTGCCCTCCTCTAGTTAAGTTGCTAGGCTAAATTTCATTTTTTTGCTCCACTGCAGTCAGTGGAGTAGTGATGTGTTATTTTTGCCTGGTCAGGGTTTCCTAGCTGGTTCCTAGTGTTTGATTTCTCTCACCTGCTTCTGAAAAAAGCCTCTAAAACACAGGTGTCAAACACAAGACCCAAGGGCCAAATCCGGCCCTCCAGGCAATTTCGTGTAGCCCTTGCACCTCTCCTGCAGACCTCCTACAGACCTCCTCCTACAGACCCTTACTTTCTGTTTTCAAGTAGGGATGAGCTCCGCATTCGATTCAAACGTATGTTTGACTCGAACATCGTCTGTTCGACCGTTCGTCGAAATTTGAACGTTATGGGCTGTCCGCGCTGATGATTTGCCAAGCATGCACAATGACCCCCATGCTTGGCCAATCACAGTGCGCAAAAAACGGAGAGCCATAATTGGCCAAAGCCAGGGTGGCTTTGGCCAATTATGGCTCAGGAGGTTTAGTACACACCCCACACTATAAAAGGCCACCTGCAGGGTGGCCTTGTGTAGTGTGTTGCGGCAGTTAACAGAGAACAGAGACAGAGAAAGTGTCATTTTTTGCAGGTAGATAGAGCAGGCAGGCAGGCTAGTCAGTTAATGTTACAGTGTGTAGAGGATATATATACATCCCAGGTGTTGTACATATATTTATACACTGTATAGCTTAGCTAGATCAGTTGTTCCTAATTTACTGGCAGGCAGGTGATTGTGCTATTTAAAGTTATCACAGGCATAGACACCCAGCAGGTACAATATTTAAAGGAATTTTTCATTTTTTCATTTTTATTTAAGCATCATTAAAATCACGGCTCCTGATGCAGGAGCAGTGATTTTAATGATGCTTAAATAAAAAAATAAAAAAAATTAAAAATTCCTTTAAATATTGTACCTGCTGGGTGTCTATAGTTTGCCTGTGAAAACGTCTTTGAGAACCCGGGTCTTGCCCAAGGGAACATGTATCAATGGAAAAAAAGTTTTAAAAAACGGTTGTTTTTTCAGGAGTCCTGCTCCTGAAAAAACGACAGTTTTTTAAACTTTTTACCATTGATACATGTTCCCTGGGGTAAGACCCGGGTTCTCAAAGACGTTTTACGACAATAACTTGCATATTAGGCTTTAAAATTAGCACTTTTGAATTCGAACATTCGAGTCCCATAGACGTCAATGGGGTTCTAAATGTTCGCGCGAACGTTGGGTCCGTTCGAAGGTTCTGGTGTGAACCGAACGGGGGGGTGTTCAGCTCATCCCTACTTTCAAGCAATGAATCCAGCTTCTTCCCAGCAGCAGCATAAGGAAAGGGGGGTGCACTGTGATGTAAGGGAGAGTGGGGCACTCAACTTCTGATGGTGGGGTGGCTCTTGGCATCTAATGTAAGGGGCTGGGATGTGCTGGACATCTAATCTTACTGATACAACATACCCAGCATTCACAGGTATATTCTTGGTGAGGGAGCCTCCCTCACCTATATCCTTAGGCCCACTGGTTTCAAAATATTGATATATGTATTATTTTGAGCAAAAAGAATTGTGTATTTATGACCTCAAGTCTTTATTCTAAAATGATGACATAAAGGAAATAGGCAAAAATATAAAATCTTGGCCAATCAAATAGTGGCCTAAGCTTATATATATGTACTGTGTTACCTCACAGAACCCGAAACGCACTATGTTACTCAGTAAACAATAATTTAAAACCAAATGTATTTATAGGTCTAACTCCATCTTAAGTCATCAAATATCTCACAATTGCATATCACCAGATAAAAATCCATTAGAAACCACTTATCATTATGCAGGGCACTGCTTATTTTTTATACTACAACACAATTTCTAGCCAATATCATCAAAAAGGTTTAAATATTCCTGAAGTATGGCTGTTCAGAACATTGATTTTTTATATCAGTGGCCCATGGGAGTATATTTCTCTGCAATACATCAATTTACATATATTTTGTGCTGCAGGTTGCTTGCTTAGTTTCAGTAATAGTTTAAAAGGTGCATCAATGTTGTATTTTTCAAAATTCGCTTTTATATTTGTGATTCTGTAAGAGGCAGAATTGTCTGATGGTGTTCTTTAAAGCGTTTGTTACCCCAACACTTCATATTTCTGCTGTACCCTGTACTTGTATGAGAAAGTATCCTGTTCTCTTTGTATTGCTTACTTTATGTGAAATCCCTTGCTTTCCTATTGGGGCGGGAGCAGCGTCAGCGGTAAAGCGCCGCAATTTTTTGCGTTGCTTTACCGCCAATTTCACAGCACTATTCGGCCGCTAGCAGAGGCGCATTGCCGGCGGTATTTTTGCGGTGTCCCATTGATTTCAATGGGCGGGAGCGGTGGAGGAGTGGTATACACACCGCTCCTTCACCACTCCAAAGATACGGCTCGCAGGACTTTTTTTACCGTGCTGCTAGAGCACCGCCCTCTGGCTTTCACGCTGAAGACACAGTAGCAGCTTTTTAGGGTTGGTTTGCAGGTGCTATTTTTAGCGCAATAGTGCCTGCAAACCGGTCCAGTGTAAAAGGGGTCTAAGACTTTCTTGCCAAGTATGTGGACTTAGAAACCCATAATGTAACCATTTACACAAAAAATCACTGGCGCTAAATGTGGATACAGATAACCCTGATATAGTTTGTATGTAAGGTATAGGGTGGATAGTCCAGAGCTGCAGGATTTACAGTACCCGGAAGTACCCAACACGCAGAAAAAACTTCAAAACAAATCAGCGCTCATGGATATTTAAAAGTCCAATAATAAATATATCAAAAAGGAAAAGATTGGTAAAAAATTCATTTAATAAAAATTCTACAGTTTTAAGGAAATACTTTCCAGATAGTTCGGTGTGCAGTTAAATGCAAGACTGTAGGGCTAGATTGCTATACACACAGTGTGCAAATGTGATAAGTTTCACCGACAGTCACTTCTTAATTCATGGGTTTAAACATCCTGGGTTCAGTACACATGCCATCGTATAGAGAAAAATTTCAACAGTACCTTTGGGACAGGTGGCAAGCTTGTAGTGATGTAAAAATGGTCATCCGATCTATGGTAGGTGCCTGGCCTCAGGTAATCCACATTACCGGCGTGTCACTGCGGGGCAGAGAAGACGGAACCGTCCGACAAATCCTGCAGCCGGGGATACAGCGCAATGAGGTCTGGAGAGGCGTGTGTCCTCACCAGACCTCATTGTGCTGTGTCCCCGGCTGCAGGATTTGTCGGACGGTTCCGTCTTCTCTGCCCCGCAGTGACACGCCGGTAATGTGGATTACCTGAGGCCAGGCACCTACCATAGATCGGATGACCATTTTTACATCACTACAAGCTTGCCACCTGTCCCAAAGGTACTGTTGACATTTTTCTCTATACGATGGCATGTGTACTGAACCCAGGATGTTTAAACCCATGAATTAAGAAGTGACTGTCGGTGAAACTTATCACATTTGCACACTGTGTGTATGGCAATCTAGCCCTACAGTCTTGCATTTAACTGCACACCGAACTATCTGGAAAGTATTTCCTTATAACTGTAGAATTTTTATTAAATGGATTTTTTACCAATCTTTTCCTTTTTGATATATTTATAATGTAACCATTGGTGAGCAGAATATCAATTTTTATTTATAATTATTGAGTCTCTTTACCAATAGCACTTCAAAAGATATAAAATGTAAAACAGATTTAAATATAAAAAACCCACTTTGATTACCGTATTTTTCGGAGTATAAGACGACCCTTTGTACTTAAAAATATGCCTTAAAACTCGGGGGTCGTCTTATAGCTGGTACCTGTCTCAGTCAGACTGCGGGCGTCCATTATTGAAAAGCCGCGCCTCCTCTTCGTGCTGTTCCGTGATAGGCGGAACACTCAGTTTCCCAGCAGAGCCTCTGTTCAGTGTTCCGCCTATCACGAATGTCTTCTAATCCTCTGCCTCGGACCAGAGGACATCCGTGATAGGGGGAACACCGAACACAGGCTCTGCTGGGAAACTGCATACAGGGAATGGGTATGGGATCGTCGAGGTATGCAATGGCACAGTGAGGTATGCAATGGCACAGTGAGGCATGCATTGAGCACAGTGAGGCATGCAATGGCACAGTGAGGCATGCATTTAGCACAGTGAGGCATGCATTGAGCACAGTGAGGCATGCATTGAGCACAGTAAGGCATGCAATGGCACAGTGAGGCATGCAATGGCACAGTGAGGCATGCAATGGCACAGTGAGGTATCCACCATTACTGTATCTTTCACAATCAGTATATTTTAGCCACCTGGCTTACTCTCTTGCTCCTCAGACCAAAAGAGTTTTAGAGTCAAGCTCTCAACTAGCTTTCTCCTGATCAGCGCCTTGCTGCTCTGTCACAAACGTCTTCTGCCTCCTGCAGACATGCATGCTCTGCCTGCCCCATGCAGTCTCAGAAGAATGGGAGTCCATGTGACTCTCATGCACAGACTTCCTGTCTGTTGGGTGGGGCCCTGATCCATAGTCAGGTCACAACTAAATAGCCCAACACACAGCTGTGCAATCAGCATGCCCCCCCCCCCAAAAATGTGGCGTAAACCAGGAATCTATGAGGTAGCACAGAATCCCACTGCCACATTGGTTATTATAATGTTGGCGGTTAGATCATTTATAATGGTGCTGGTTGATATTATAAATAATGTAAATGGGAGTTATTGTAATGTTGCAAGTGATGGGGGATATTTTAATACTGGTATTTGGGAGGTGTGAGGCCCATTAAAGTAGAGTTCCACCCATGTTATACTTTATTAAGTCAGCAGCTACAAAAAGCATAGCTGCTGACTTTTATTGAACCAACACTTACCTGCCCCACGGTCCAGCGATGTGGCCGCCCGGAGGCTCGCTCCTCTCCTGTCCTCTGCGCCGTCATCATAACTGTGGGCACCCGGCCGTGACAGCTTATGGCTTCATGGCTGGGCGTGCACTGTGCATGAGCGAGTCGTGCTGCACTCTCCTATTGGCCAGCCGCTGGCAGGGAGGGGCCGCCTAGGGCGAGAAGAGGAGTTGCCTAGGCGGTTGAAGATAGGAAGTAGGAAGTGGGACAGGAAGTCCCACTAAAAAGATGTTGATGAATTTTTCTATCTTACAATATATGTTCCTGATTTTTTTTTTTTTTTTTAGGTATATTAGTTGCTATATACTAGACATGTGCAGACTGGAATATTTCGTTTCGTTTTTTCGTTTTCGTCCGGAAAATACATTTATTTAGTTACTCCCGAAAATCTTTTTGAGTTATTTCATTTTCGTCGGGAAAGTTTTCGTCCGAAAACGACGATTTTCGATGCTTTGTCGAATTTTCGTCGTTCAATTTGACAACGCATCGAAAATCGTCGCTCTGAATACAGTGAATAGGTAGAAATTGAACAACGAACATTTGACGATTTTCGATGCTTTGTCGAATTTTTGTCGTTCAATTCGACAAAGCATCGAAAATCGTCTTTCTGAATACAGTGAATAGGTAGGAATTGAACGACGAAAATTCAACAAAACATCGAAAATCGTCGGATCTGAACGAAAACGAAAATAAAGCATTTTTTATGTCGGATCTTTCGGTTTTCGTTTCTTGCGCTTTCGTTTTCGTTCATTAAAACAATAACAAAAATACCCGATTTGCGGACGAAAATGCATTCTAACGAAAACGAATGCACATGTCTACTATATACTGGCATGACAGCTGGAATCTGAATAGCTGCCCGGTGAGCTATACCTTCACCTTACTTACCACAGTTGCATACAAGAAATTCCAAGTATAAGCTGGAAAATCAATTATAGATTTCTAGATTCTCACCATACTTCCGCCCACAGAAGCAGAAACATTGCTGTCCTTTATAGGGTAAGCTGTCCCACAAAGCTGCAGAGAAAAGATGTTGGGTACCCGAGTTTGCTTTACAAGAGAGTCAAAGAAAGGTTCCAGCGAGTCATCCGGCTACAAAATCATGGAGAAAAAACTTTAAATATAGGACAACTGAAGGGTTAAGTGAGTTTCATATTATTAGTAGTTTATAGTCAGTATCTATTTAGTCTGTAACAAAACTGGAAAAGATGTGATTTTTAAGAAATTAGAGTGTATTATCATTTCATTCTCACTACGTATGCAAACTGTTACCTGTGATTGCATACTGCCTAAGCCACCTCCTATACTCTATAGCGCCAAATAAACTTTTGATAATTAAGTTGATGCATCACACTGCTCTGTCTGATGACTCTCATTGATGAGTGCATTCCTATAGATTGGAAATAGGGGGTGGCTTGGGCAGTAGCCAATCACAGGTAACAGTTTGCATACGTAGTGAGCATGAAACTAGCCCATAATGCACTCTTGTATCTTAGAAATCACATCATTTCCCAGTAAATCAAAACTTGACAAAAAACATAAATACAAAATAAAGTAATCCTACGTTCACACATATGCATTTTTTGTGTGCGTTTTGCAGTTTTCAGAAACGCACAACAGTCTAGGTAACATGGTTTCCTATGGTACTAGTTTATACCTATGCGTTTTGTGGCTGGTGCGTTTTGGGAAAGGGTCAGGGACTTTTTTTCCCGCGATTAGCAACTAATAGATTTCAATGGAGCTGCACCAGAAACGCAAGTGGTGTGTGTGTGTGGTGCGATTTTTTCTTTAAGGCCTCGTACACACGAGGCAATTCATTTGTTCAAATCGGTCGGACCGACCGATTTGAACAAATCTGTCTGTTTGGATTTTGGTTTGCTTGCGTGTACACACGAGCAAACCAAAATCCCCGCCAGCAGACAGCGCGCTGACGTGTCGGTGACGTGGCGGTGACGTTGACGCCGCCACGTCACCGCACCAGGAAGTAAAACACTTCCGCGCATGCGTCGAAATCATTCGGTGCGTGTGCGAGAAGACATGTCTGCTGGTTAGCGTACTAACCAGCAGACATGTCGGGCGGACGGGTTCCCAGCCGACAGATTGGTAAGCATGCTTTCCAATCTGTCGGCTGGCCAAATCCGTCGGCTCGCCCGTACACACGGTCGAATCTGTTTGCTGGGACGGTCTAGCAGACCGTTTCTAGCAGACAGATTTGATCATGTGTACGAGGCCTAAGTGTTTTGCGGTTCTTATGTTACCACTGTATATAACTGGTTGCTAAGCAGGGGGAGGGAAGCTGGCCATGCGTCCTTAGCAACCGATGAGTCATCAGCTGTCAGCAGGGTTCCCCGCTGAAAGATGAATGTAAAAAAATAAAATAAATTGCAGACAATTTTTTTAATTTAATTTAAACAGCGTTGGGTCTCCCCAGTCCATACCAGGCTGGGTCTAGTATGGATCTAGTATGGACCGACGTCTTCTTCCACCAACTCTTGTTGTCTTCGCCGTTTTCTTCTTCTTCCTCGCCACAAAAAATAAAAAATAAAGCTGGTCGTGTTGTGTAGCTCTCTTCCTCCATTATGTTCCTCGCTCTTCGGTTCCCCTTTATATAGGCATGGGGAGTCGCCACCTAATAACGTCGCTCGGAGAGCTGACCCATGCCTATACAAGAGGTGCCAGACAGCCGGGGAACATAAGAACGGAGGAAGACAGCTTTGTGACAAGACCTGCTTTTTTTGTTTTTTAATGCTTAACCAGCAACGATGCGAGGAGGAGGAAGAAGACGATGACACAGGGAGATGCCAGCTAAAATAGCTCTTGTTTTTTACTTTTCACTGCTTTTTTGGTGAATGGGTATTGGTACGATGTAACCAATACCCATTCACCTGAACCCCCCCATGTTGAGGGCATGTAGCCTGGTATGGTTTAGGAGGCGGGTGGGGAGCACTCGCCTTGTCCCTTCCCTTTCCTGACCTGCTGGGTGGTATGCTCGGATAAGGGTCTGGTATGGATTTTGGGGGGGGGGGGGGGGGGGGGGGCACGCGTTTGTTTAAATAATTCTTAAAAAAGTCTTGAAAATGCAGGTGCACTTTAAATGGGTTTATGCTACTATTGAAATGATATAAAAAATGTATTACCGTTTAATTAGCTTTGTGAAAAAAAATTATTCAATGTCCAAATTTTACAATAACTCGAGTTTGTGACAACAGTATACAGTACATTTACTCACCCTTGCAATTTCAGCATATGCAAGTCCCAGAATTCCTTCCCAGTTGGAACCATTGATAAAAAATTTGTCAGAGTCTGTGATGGCTGCAATATTTGCCACAACAGTAACATTGGGTCCATGTGGGATTGTAACCAAATCCGTTCCTAATTCCCCTTCCCATTTTCCCTGAGTGTAGGGAACATACACTCCTCTTCTGACATCTCTGTATGTTCTGGACCTATAGAAACACAATGACAGAAGAAGAGTGAAAAATCAGCATAAGGGAGAGGGTAACAGCGACAGAGGATTCTGATAAGTTCAGCATAGCTTTGGAATGTAGAGCCTTTAAGCAGAAATACAATATATACAAGGTACTATTAAGGCATTGGTAGAGCCAAAACTATTTTATTAGTCACTTTTTCGAAAACTCCTCTAGTGACTTCCACTCTGTTTCCCATGGTTTAAAAAATCCACCTTCTCTATGCTTTATTGGTGATTTTAATGCCTTTATAGTTTCCTGAATGATTTCTGTGACTAGGCATGCAATCCCCACCATCTGCTGTAAAATATGCATGCACTACTTTTTTGTGCAATCCGGTGTGATTTTAGTGCATTTAAATAAATGGTCTGAAAATCGCACTGCAGGGGAATGCATAGCTCCCAACTGTCCCTGATTTCGAGGGACTGCCCCTCATTCTCAACAAAGTCCCCCTGTCCCTCTTTCTTCATGTGTCCCTCATTTTGGTCTGATCTATAGAGTTGCACTACTTATCTATCAAAAAGTGTTTTCAGGTACTAAACCTTCCAGAAATCCAGTTTCAAAATTGCTGCATTTGTAAATGACAAAAGCCAGTATAAAGAAAAAGTAGTGGATATAACACACTTGTGGGTTTACCACTTCAGCCCCGGAGGATTTGACTGCCCAATGACCGGGCCACTTTTTGCGATTCGATACTGCGTCGCTTTAACTGACAATCGTGCGACGTGGCTCCCATACAAAATTGATGTATTTTTTCCCCACAGTCAGAGCTTTCTTTTGGTGGTATTTGATCACCTCTGCAGTTTTTATTTGTTGCGCTATAAACAAAAATAGAGCGACAATTTTGAAAAAAAAAAAAAGGCAATATTTTTAACTTTTTGCTATAATAAATATCCCTCAAAAATATCAAAAAATAAAAAAAATGTCCTCAGTTTAGGCTGATACGTATTCTTTTACATATTTTTGGCAAAAAATAAAATAAAAATTGCAATAAGCGTTTATTGATTGGTTTGCGCAAAAGTTATAGCGTCTACAAAATAGGGGATAATTTTATGGCATTTTTATTAATACATATAATAAAAAAAAAATGTTTTACTCGTAATGGCAGCGATTAGTGTTTTTTATCATGTCTGCGACATTATGGCGGCAACATCGGTCACTTTTGATGCTATTTTGGGACCATTGGGGTTATTTAAGAAAGGCAAATCCACTTTGCATTACAAGTGCACTGCAAATCCACTTAAAAAGTGCAATCGCTGTAGATCGCTGTAGATCTGAGGGGAAACTCTGAAATGAGGGGAAGCTCTGCTGGTTTTATCATCCAATCCTGTGCAAGCTAAAATTCTGTTTTTTATTTTCCTTGCATGTCCCCCTCAGATCTATAGTGACTACACTTTCAAGTGTACTTGCAGTGCATTTGTAGTGCAAAGTGGATTTGCCTTTTGTAAATAACCCCCATTGGCATTTATACAGCGATCAGTGCTATAAAAATGCACTGATTACTGTGAGAATGACACTGGCAGGGAGGGGGTTAACCACTTGGGGGCTAGGAAGGGTTTTAAGTGTGTCCTAGGGGTGATTCTAACTGTGTGGGGGCTGGGCTTACTGTGACACGATACTGATCGCTTCTCCCGATTACAGGGAGCAGACGATCAGTGTCCTGCCATTAGGCGGAACAGGGAGATGCCTTTACAACAGCATCCCTCAGTTCTGCCGCTCCGTGACACAATTGCGAGACACCGGCGGACATTGAGTCAGCGGGTCCCACGGGCACGGTCACGAATGCACAGGAATCTGTGTGATTCTAGTGTAAATCGGCCATAATGCCGCGTACGCACGATCACTTTTTGTGATGTAAAAAAACGTTGTTTTATCTCACGAAACAAAACAACGTTTTTCAAACTTCATTTAAAAAAACGACGTTGCCTACACACCATTGTTTTCTGAAAACGCTCTTGCAAAGCGCAGTTACGTACACCACGTTCCATGGCACTCTGTTCCATTCAAGCTCGCGTCATAACTTGCTTCTGAGCATGCGCGGGTTTAAAAACGTTTTAAATTACGTTTTGCCCACACACGATCATTTTAAATGACACAAAAAACGACATTTCGAAAAACGACATAAGAAATTGAAGTAAGTTCGAATTTTTTTTTGGTCGTTTTTCAGAAGACATAAAACAACGTTATGCCAACATGGGATCATTTTAAATTATGTTTTTTAACCACTTCCCGACGGCCGTACGAATATATGTGGCCGTCGGGCGGTTCTGAATCTCTGACTGGACGCATATATGCGTCCATTGCTCTTTCTGGCCACTAGAGGGTGCGCGCACGTGCCCGCTGCATTCCTCAGATACCGATGCGCGTTCCTGGCGGCCTCGATGTCCGCCAGGCACTCGCAATCGGCGATCACAGGGACAAGGACATGGATCTCTGTGTGTAAACACAGAGCTCTATGTCCTGTCAAGGAAGAGAGGAGACCGATCTGTGTCCCTTGTACATAGGGACACAGCATCGGTCACCTCCCCCAGTCACCCCCCTCCCCCCATAGTTAGAACTCATCCAGGGAATGCATTTAACCTCTTCCATGCCCCCCTAGTGTTAACCCCTTCACTGCCAGTCACATTTATACAGTAATCGGTGCATTTTTATAGCACTGATCGCAGTATAAGTGTGAATGGCGCCAAAAATGTGTCAAAAGTGTCCGATGTGTCTGCCATAAGGTCGCAGTCCCAATAAAAATCGCAGATCGCCGCTATTACTAGTAAAAAATAATAATAATTTTGTCCCCTATTTTGTAAGCGCTATAACTTTTGCGCAAACCAGTCGCTTATTGCGATTTTTTTTTTTACCAAAAATATGTAGAATAATACGTATGGGCCTAAACTGAGAAAAAAAAATGTTTTTTTTTTTTTTTTTAAATGGGCTATTTATTATAGTAACAAGTAAAAAATATAATTTTTTTTTTCAAAATTGTCGCTCTTTTTTTGTTTATAGCGCAAAAAATAAAAACCGCAGAGATTATCAAATACCACCAAAAGAAAGCTCTATTTGTGGGGAAAAAAGGACGCCAATTTTGTTTGAGAGCCACGTGGCACGACTGTGCAATTGTCAGTTAAAGCAACGCAGTGCCAGAAGCTGAAATTTCACCTGGTCAGGAAGGGGTATAAGTGCCCAGTAAGGAAGTGGTTAAAACATCGCTTTATTTCATCACAAAAAACGACCGTTTGTACGCGGCATTAGAGATGTTGGAACCTACTCAGGGCTGGGCTTATATGTACAACCATCAGGGGCGGACTGACCATTTGGGCACTGCCCCAGGGCCCTATGCCACTAGGGGGCCCCATCAGGGTTGCCAGCCTCAGTAAAACCAGAGACAGTATGTAAAAATCTGTGTTTTTTTTTTAAATCTCAAGATTATAACTTCCCCGCCTAGCAATCGCTATGCTAACAAGCGTTTCTGCTTCAAAGACATGCAGAATATTGATGCAGCATCCAATGATGATTCAAGTGATTACGCTCTACCAATAATCTGCCTTTGTAAATTCAATCTACAACAATCAGCCTTGTCAAGTTTTTGCAGGAAATGAAATAAAGTATAAAAAGGAAAGGAAATTAGGATTCACGGGTGAACAAGTGAATGGGATACCCTCAAATGTAGTTCAACAGGAAAAGCTTTCTAAACCTCTCACTTGTACCAGATGATGCTTTATGGATACGGTTGGGAATAAAGTGATTGTAAAGCTTTGATCTTTTTTAATAAAATAATAAACATGTCATACTTACCTGCTCTGTGTATAGATTTCCAGGCCCCATCTATGTGTGGTGAGAACACATGCACAATACATGTGTTGACCTATTGTGGTGACGTTCATTATTCATACATATGCATTGCGGCAAAAAAATGTGGTGACACTTCCAGTAATTGGGTCGTTTTTGTAGGTTGGAAGCCCATTGACTTAATGCAATGCATGTTAGCGCCTGACACAACATGCATTAATGCACCGCCTGTATGTAAACGGCCCCCATGGATTATTGTGCGTTATAAAATAAATGATTTATTTTCTTAGTACGCAGCACTTGAACAGATAATAACAAGCTCACCAGCTGCTGTTTGCTCTGGTTTCCATAGTAACCTGTCCTCCATCTGTCTCCTTACCAGCTGAAATTTTAACGGTTTAACTGCCTGACCATCAAATGTTATTATTTCTCAGAAATTGCAATTAAAGGGGAATTGTAAAGGTAAAATTTTTTCCCCCCTAAATAGCTTCCTTTACCTCAGTGCAGTCCTCCTTCACTTACCTCATCCTTCCATTTTGCTTTGAGAATGTCCTTATTTCTTCTGAGAAATCCTCACTTCCTGTTCTTCTGTCTGTAACTACACGCAGTAATGCAAGGCTTTCTCCCTGGTGTGGAGAAAGCCTCTTGAGGGGGGAGGGGGCGAGCAGGAGTGTCAGGACATCCACTAACACATAGCTCCTTTCTCTATCTGCAAAGTAGAGAGTGTCCTGACTTGTCTGCTCACCCCCTCCCCCCTCAAGAGGCTTTCTCCACACCAGGGAGAAAGCCTTGCATTACTGTGTTTAATTACAGACAGAAGAACAGGAAGTGAGGATTTCTCAGAAGAAATAAGGACATTTAAAAGCAAAATCGAAGGATGAAGTAAGTGAAGGAGTACTGCACTAAGGTAAAGGAATTTATTTAGGGAAAAAAAATGTACCTTTACAACCCCTTTAAAATAGGGTGACCAGACATCCCCAGTTTCTGGGGACAGTCCCCGGATTGAGCACACTATCCCGGACAAAGTCTGTCCCCTGTTTTGTCCCCGAATTGGATTTAAGAAGGGGCTGAGGCAATTTTAAAGACAGTCAGTGTGAAATAAAAAAATAAAAAAAAAATCCTGCTCCGCCGCTCCTACTAGCTTAGGGGGGTTGTATTTTCCCATTATCTGTGCTCCTTTCTGATGATCATGTGCTGGTCGGAGGGAATATTTCTTCCGTTTCGGGTGCATGCCCATTCAGCTCCGCTCGCATGTTTTTCTGCCTTGACTCAAGTCCCGGCCAGCCGCCTCCCTGCTTATCTTCTTGCCTTCCCTGGTGGAGTGATCTTTCTCTACTCCCCACCCAGTAGTAACAGGGGCCCGGAGAATAAGACTTAAAGTGATTGTAAAGGATTTTTTTTTTAAATAACAAACACATCATACTTACCTCCACTGTGCAACTCGTTTTGCACAGAGTGTCCTCGAATACCGACTTCTGGGGTCCCTCGGTGGCTTTTGCGGCTCCTCCCTGCATCAGATAACCCCCCCTAGGAGAAGCACTTTCTCAGGGGGTTACCTTGCGTCCATAGCCGCCGAATGTATGACCCCGGCACCCGCGTCATAGGTATAGGATGCATTACGGTGAAAAAACACAACCCCTTTAACAGGCTGTGAGGCGTGTGGTGACGGGCAGAGAGTCGCTGATTGCCGCCATTGCTAGTAAAAAAAAAAAATATATGTCCCCAGATTTAATTTTAAAAATCTGGTCACCTTACTTTAAAATCACTGTTGCCAATGTAAAAAGAAGCCACTAGCTATTTACTCAAGGATCACCAACAGACTAAGAACATTGGGGAAGGGATTACTAAAAGTGGAGCTTTTAGCTTTTATTTTCAAAGCTTAAATTGATGGGTTTAATTCTGCTTTAAAAACTAAGAATAGGCGGGCTGTTATTTGCAGACTAGACATACTATATCCATTCTGCAATGAAATACACCTAAAATACAAACACAAGAGGGCGCCTCCATCTAGGTGTAGCAATTATTTTAACCACTTAAGCCCCGGACCATTTTGCTGGCCAAAGACCAGGCCACTTTTTGCGATTCGGCACTGCGTCGCTTTAACTGACAATTGCGTGGTCGTGCGACGTGGCTCCCAAACAAAATGTACGTCTTTTTTCCCCCCACAAATAGAGCTTTTATTTTTTTGCGCTATAAACAAAAATAGAGCGAGAATTTTGAAAATGCTATATTTTTTACTTTTTGCTATAATAAATATCCCCAAAAAATATATACCATTTTTTTTCCTCAGTTTAGGCCGATGCGTATCCTTCTACATATTTTTGGTAAAAAAAAAAAAACAATAAGCGTTTATTGATTGGTTTGCGCAAAAGTTATAGCGTCTACAAAATAGGGAGTCGTTTATGGCATTTTTATTAATATTGTTTTTTTCTAGTAATGGCGGCGATCAGCAATTTTTATTGTGACTGCGACATTATGGCGGACACATCGGAACTTTTGACACCATTGTCATTTTTACAGCAATCAGTGCTATAATAATGCACTGATTACTGTGAAAATGACACTGGCAGTGAATGGGGTTAACCTGTAGGGGGCGCTAAAGGGGTTAAGTGTGACCTAGGGAGTGCTTCTAACTGTTAGGGGGCGTAGATTGCCGTGACATGTCACTGGTCGCTGCTCCCGATGAGAGGGGATCAGTGACAGTGTCAGGGGAAGGACAGGGGATGTTGTGATTACACTAACATCTCCCCGTTCAGCTCCCTGACACGATCGCGGTCACGGAGCTCACGGGCGCGTGCGCGACCACATGGCTCGCAAATTAAAGGGGACGTATATATATGTCCATTTGCGCAGCCGTGCCATTCTGTCAACGTACACCCTCGTGCGGCGGTCGGGAACCCGTTAAAAATGCATTCACTAGATAAAAGTGGGTCGAGGCTTGTTATAGACCTCCATAGGATCACCGCGAGGCTGCAGGGCTCAGAGTTCTTGTTGGAAGTGCAGCTGTCAGGATGGAACATAAGCATCAGCAGCTTCCAGTTGCAAGATGGCTGTGGCTTCAAACAGCACCATGGTTTGATAAAGGGGCCCTCCTGTCTGCCCTGAAACATGTAGTCACATTAGGATGACCACATTTCCAAACTGCCATTCAGGGACACCCTCCCTTCCCAAAAATCAGCTTGTGCTAAAACGAATCACAGAACAGTGATTGGACACGAGGCTGGATTTAGGATTTCTTCAAATCACAAGCAGGGGGCGGGGATTGTGCTCCTCCAGGCATTCCCGGCCAGGACAAGTACTGTCAGTGAGTAAAGCGGTGATGTGGTGCCCTTTTTTGGGGGCATCAGATTGGCCCGGGGGGTGGCTGTGTCAGTTTCATTCCGGGACACTGTATTGTCCTGGAATGAAGGTGCCCAGGAGAGACCTGCAAAATGCGGGACTGTCCCGGGCAATCCGGGACACGTGGTCACCCTAAATCACATGCCCTCCACTCCCTGTTATCACTCAGCTGGGAAATGTGCTGTTTGAAGCCACAGCCATCTTGCCACTTGATGCTTATGCTCCAGCCTGAATTCGGACAGCTGCATGTCCAACCAGAAAAATGCCTGCTGAGCTGTGCAGCCTCATGGTGATCCTATGGAGGTCTATGGCAAGCCTTGATCCACTTTTATCTAACGCATTTCCTCCCGTGCATGCCAATGAAAATGGTTGAAGAGTGGCACCTGGAAGCAGGAGAGGAGAAGATGCTGGCGTCGGTGAGGGACCTCTCATGGACATCAGACCCTTGGAGACGAGGTAGGTATAGTTCCTAGAATTCATCAAGACTGGCACAGATTTTGCAAAATGTTTTGCATATTTTCTAAAAGCTGCGCAGTGTGCGCCAAATTCATGTACATGTCCAGAACTTGTACTTGAATTTGTTGAAACCTGTGCCACCTTTAGGCCTCATGCACACTGGACGTTATATTAACGTTATAAATACGGCAGGAGCTTTGGAGTGATGTTTTCAACGTTTTGCAACAGCGTTTTTCAATGGATCAAAAACGTGAGCTGCGGTTTTGAGCGTTTATCTGCGTTTTTTGACGTTAGAGCGTTTTTACAGCTTAAAAACGTTCCTCAGAACCCACTAGTTTTGTTTTTTTTCCCCAGCCAAAATTTGCCCCAGCTAAAAACAGTTGATAACAGTTATAGGGTTTATTGACTGTACGTCTGAAGCCAAAAACGGTAGCTGTAAAAATGTCCAGTGTGCATGAGGCCTTAGAACCCATTCAAGATACTTTCACAAAATCGGTCTCAGTACGCCAACAGAAAGTTTGTCTTAATTAGTTCCACTAAGATACGAACTGTTGGTATTTTATTTTGAATTTGGCACATGTGTTGCGCCACAATGTAGATGTGGAGCAAATTAAAACAATCTGAATTTGGCACACGAGTCGCTGTCAGAACCAAAACAGATTTTTTTTTTTATTCCACTTTATTTTTTATTTTCTTATTTCATACATAAATATGCCTATTCTGCATTCATTACAATTCATTTAGCGTACATTATAAAACATTTTTACATTCACATAATATTCCAATGTACCTTTCTCTTACATTTTTATATCCCATTCCCTCCCCCTGTCCTCTGCACTCTACATGTGGTGCGACACGCACATCTCCCAACCAGGAATGCCAGATTTCCTCAAATTTACCCTCTGCTTCCTTCGTTTGTAGGCCAGATGTTTTCTACCCAACAGGGAGTTGACATACGCAATCCATTGTTTCCCTGTGGGGACCCCCGGAGCCATCCAGTAACGTGCAATGAGTTTTCTTGCCAAATACAGCAATCTTGTTACCATACAGTACTTTCCTTTTGTATACTCTCCAGGGTCCATAACCCCTAGTAAGTATACCAGGGGATCCAATGGAACTGGTACCTGCGCTACTCTGGTAATACACTTGGATATTTCCTTCCAGTACCTATGCAGCTTTGGGCATCTCCAAATTAAATGTATGAAGTCCCCTTGCTGAACTTTACACTTTGGACACATAGGGGTATCCCTTCTTCCCCATCTGTATAGTTGTGGCGCTGTTCTATAAGCCCTGTGTAAGATAAAGAGTTGCCATAGTTTGTGAGACGCAGAGACGGAGACCACCGGAACAGATTTTTTTTTTTTAGTTAGGCGCAACATATTAACAAGAGCAATTAAAGCCAGAAAAGTAGCACAGCACCTTTATTAAATAAACCCTCCTATAGTTTTCGGCCAAGGAAGCTGCCATTTTGGCCTCTATTTGATCTTTAACTGCCATGATGCTGCACATTTGATCAGTTATGACCCCAGCCAGTTGATGGTTTGACAGTTTGGTTGACAGTTACATTCCCAGAATGTAATAACATTATAATAGTAATGTATAGTAATATAAAAATATATATATTCAAAAGAACTATAAAATAGGTAAGACCCAAATGTGGCTGTAGATTATGAATGCAGAGCCTTCAAGCTGGAAGGAAATTAATCATTAATGTTGCCATTTACAGTAAATACTTATTTAATTCTGCAAAGATAAATGACTCAAGGGAGCACAATATAAAGATTCTATATGTTTTAGGATATATTATTGGCAGCTGTCACTGGCTTCCATGTGCATCATCAGTATTTGTTGCGTAGAATGTCCAGGTGAGCTTAAAGGGGTTACTATGGTTATAATCCGATCCCCTTCCTGACTCATTAGAAAGTATCAGTAGGCCATCTTCCAGTGTTTGTTCTTTACAGAAGGACTCCAATTAGTAGAGGAAATGTGAACACGCACAGATACAAGTCAATCACATTAACCCCACTATGTTCTTTATAGGATTTGTAGAGTTGACTTTCCTCGCTGTGTCCCTGCTGCGCACATGGGTGCCCTGGCCTTCTTCATTTTTGGAATGAAAGTAGCTTTTCTTTACTACCCAGAGGAGATTGGTGGTACCGAAGTGCGAGAGGAAAGCTTAGATTTCACAACAGCAAATCTCATGAAGGATGCTGCAGAGACAAGTGAAAGTGACATGTCACACTTCCTTTCCATTCTTTTACATGCTTACACTTCATTTCAATGGAGAGGGGCGTTTTTGGAGCGTTATTTTCAGCTCTCAAAAGCTGCTCCAAAGATGCTGCTTGCAGAACTCAGTGTGAAAAGATCCATTGAGATGCATGGAGAGCATTTAATGAGCGTTTAAAAAGCGCTATTTTTAATGCTAAAATGCTGTAAAAACACTTCAGTGTGAAAGGGGTCTAAAGGTGATGGACTGGCCAAGCATTTCTCCAGACCTAAACCCTATTGAGCATCTGTGGGGAATCCCTAAACAGAAGATAGAGGAGTGCAAGGTCTCTTAACATCCACCAGCTCCGTGATGTCATCATGGAGGAGTGGAAGAGGACTCCAGTGGCAACCTGTGAAGCTCCGGTGAACTCCATGCCCAAGAGGGTTAAGGCAGTGCTGGAAAATAATGGTGGCCACACAAAATATTGACACTTTGGGCCAAAATTGGACATTTTCACTTTTTTTTTTGCACTCACTTTTTTTGCCAATGGTTTTTGCATTAATGGCTGTGTGTTGAGTTATTTTGAGGGGGCAGCAAATTGACACTGTTAGGTCTCTTTCACACGTCCGTTCCGTTCGTCCGTTTTTTGGACGTCCGTTAACGGACCTCAATGCTTCCCTATGGGAGCGGATCCGTTAGCGGATGATGCATCCGCTAACGTCCGCCAGATGCGCATCCGTTTTTTGGACGGAAGAATGTCCTATTTTTCTTCCGTCCGGCCGAATGGATCGGATGCA
>CM056058.1:62703753-62721253 GCA_029574335.1 Rana kukunoris | reverse complement strand
GGGGGGGGGTGGGCGTACTAAGCACAGGCGTACTTTGCATAGCACACCCACGGGGAGCCGGGCTGAGGCCACCAAACTCAATTCACATGTAGCCGAGACCGGGATCCGAACCCTTGGCTGCAGAGGTGAACGGCTTGTCAGCGCAGTGCCAATCACGTTGAGCAACCACAGCTCCCACGTTGTTGTTTTTTTTTGTTTTTTTAACCGGTTAAGCCCCAGACCATTATGCAGGTTAAGGACCAGGCCTCTTTTTGCGATTCGGCACTGTGTCGCTTTAACTGACAATTGCGCGGTCGTGCGACGTGGCTCCCAAACAAAATTGACGTCCTATTTTTCCCACAAATAGAGCTTTCTTTTGGTGGTATTTGATCACCTCTGCGGTTTTTATTTTTTGCACTATAAACAAAAACAGAGCGACAATTTAAAAAAAAAAACAATATTTTTTACTTTTTTCTATCATAAATGTCGCCAAAAAATATATACATTTTTTTTTCTCAGTTTAGGCCGATAGGTATTCTTCTACATATTTTTGGTAAAAAAAATCACAATAAGCGTTTATTGATTGGTTTGCGCAAAAGTTATAGCGTTTACAAAATAGGGGATAGTTTTATGGCATTTTTATTAATCATTTTTTTTTTTACTAGTAATGGCGGCGATTAGTGTTTTTTTTTTTCGTGACTGCGACATTATGGAAAATACATTGGACACTTTTTTGTGCTATAAAATGCAGTTTACTGTGAAAATGACAATAGCAGTGAAGGGGTTAACCACTAGGGGGAGCTGTAGGGGTTAAGTGTGACATCATGTGTGTTTCTTACTGTAGGGGGGCGTGGCTGGATGTGTGATGTCACTGATCGCCGTTCCCTATGACAGGGAACAGACGATCACTGACAATGCCACAGATGAGAACGGGGAAGGTTTGTTTACACTCACTTCTCCGCGTTCTTCAGCTCCTGTGACCCGCTCGCGACCCACGGCTGGGTTCTTAAAGGGGACGTACATGTACGCCCTTGTGCCCAGCCGTGCCATTCTGTCGACGTATATCGTCCTGCGGCGGTCCTTAAAACGGATCTCCCACGTCCATACATTTTTTTTTTCTAGTAGGTCAATGGTTCATAGTAAACATTACAAGAACTCACTTATTAGGTGTCCAGAGTCCACTTATTACCGATTCCGTCTGCGATTTACACTTATATTCTGGTCGCAGTGCTGTTCCCATTTTAACTGTGGGCATTGGAAAGCCCCAAGCAGCCACCTGGTTGCGCCGCTCAATCCTGCGCATGCGCACTAATTACGGGGAGTAGCGGCGTCAACTACTGTGTTGCCATCACAACGGCAGGCGTCGTTATGCAAAGTTACCGCCCCGTTGTGATGTAAACACAGAATAATGTAAAACCTCACCACACACAACTCACTTCCTGGTTCGGAAATCGCGCGAGATTTGGTATGAAAGCTCCGCAATAAACACTGGGAGCTCCCAGAGCACACTGTGTGGTACAGGAAGAGACACAATGCCCGAAGAATACCCGCAGTTGTGCAGACCGGAAGCCTCATCCAACTAAAGGTACTGTACAAATCTGAAAATTAAAAACCTAATTTTAAAATTTGTTAATGTCGGCAGTAAAAATAGGATAATATTGCAATTAGGGTGGAGCTCCGCTTTAAGAGCCGGTTCATACTGGGGCGACTCGTCAGGTGGCTATTTTTAGCGGCGCTATACCGTCGAAATCGCGCCGGTATTCGGCCGCTAGCGGTGCGGTTTGAATCTTCGCTAGCGGCCGAATAAGGGTTAATACCGCCGGCAATGCGCCTAGGTAAGGAATTAGTAAGACAGATGCATTAAGGTGAAAAAACTTGTAGCTTTACAAGCCCTTTAATCCCATGGCCCGTACACACGATCCGAAAATCAGACAACAGAATGTCCGACTTTTTTTATTTACTTTTTGCAAGTAGAAATTGAATAGGTTACTAAAGTCACGAAAATTCTCGTATGACAGAAAAAAAATGAAAATTAGTGATGTGTTGTGTTGTAATGTATTATATTGTATTTTCGGACGACAACTATACTGACTAAACGAAAATCGTACGATCTGGTATCGTACGAGGAAAACTTTTGTGCTTGTCCGATCGCATAATATCGGATGAATTGGCGTGATTGGCTCTCAAAAGCGCTGTACTAAAGATCTGATTATTGTACGATTGCATCAAAAGCAGTATTTTTCAGCAAATTTTCGGATTGTGTGTACGGGCCATTCCACTTCCTGTGTCTACTGACCCCGCTCCCTGCTCTCACTCGGCTCCTTCTGGGATCTACCAGACTCCCTCCCATTTGAATCACCTCCAGCTCATCTAATTAGAGCCGCCGTGAGCACCGGGGTATAATCCCCTGAGGAAGCATTAATGGCGAAACATGTAGGGATGTGATACTAATTAGTGACTATTCTCTATATAAGGATATCCTGGCCAGTACAATACGTTATATAGTTACTCTAATACTGCTTATTTTATTAGCTGTGTATGTATCTTTTCTATGTAATAAAATGTATATATTTTTATTAGTTTTGCAATTTTTTTTGGTATATGTGGCACTGCTATAATCCTAATAACCGCTTTACTATAATTTTTACTATTGTAAAGGGATGAGGTGCCGGATCTTTTGGGTCACTCAATCCACTCCCTTTGCATGTCTTATCTATGTAAATTTCTGCAGCTAATAGGAAAAATAATTAAAAACCTCACTGGACATATACTTCATATTCTCCTATAGTGTCTACATACAGTGCATCCAGAAAGCATTCACATCGCTTCACTTTTTTCACATTTTGTTACTATGTTACAGCCTTATTCAACAATTGATTAAATTCATTCTTTTCCACAAAATTCTACAAACAATCATGGCCGCCATCAGGTAGCAGTCATTACACCTGTAAGGGGCCCGATGGTCCCCCCTGTTTTTTTTTTGTGTGACACCCCCCCTCGTTTTTTTTATTCATTTATTTTCGTCTGACCCTTCCAACTTTAGAAACTTGCGTCAGGGGTCCGCCTCTCCGTTTTTTTTTTTACATTAAAAAAAAAAAATAGTCTGACCCTCCCACCTTCAGCAAGTCACATCAGGGGCGCCCACCCTCCCCCGTTTTTTTTTTTTCGTTTTCTATTTTTTTTTTTTTTTTGTCTGACTTTAGCAAGAGAAGAGAAGACTTAACTTTGTTTTGTTCGTCAGCAAAATGGAAATGGAACCAGTCAAACTTGTTTCTTATATGGCTGTTTGAGGCATAAATGGAGGTAAACACCAGATTTTCAACACTAAAGATCGGAATGTACTATTGACAGAAGTCTGCCAAAAAAATCTTAAGCATTTTCTATTTGTTGTGCAAGAAAACACATGAATGTACCAATGTACTGTATGTCAGTGGAACCTTCAGGCCGGGTTCACACCTATGCGAATTGAGTGCGGCTTAAACCGCATCCAATACGCAGAACATTTCTAAATACATTGTTTTCAATGAGGCTGGTTCACATATGTGCGATGCATTCGCACTGCACATTGCGGATTTTATGCCTTGCGGTGCATCTCAGGTGCGAATTCAGGCCCATTATCTTCTATGGGTACGCAGCTGATACGCAGATGTGTTCAGTTCTCTTCAGGAATTTCTCTCATTCAGCTCAATACACTTCTCCCCCACTCTCCTCTCACCCGTAACTTCGCCCAGGTCTCCAAATTCGCAGCTAAAACGTTGCTTATCTGCTGAACACTTTCCTTATCTATCTGCAGAGATTACAGAGCTGAAATTCGCACCACACTAGTGTGATTCTAGCCTGAAAGACATAGGTGCCTAAAAGAAAATATCAGACCTAGGCCTGCTTTTTTACCCCCCATACCCTTATTGTGTGTCACATAAGCTTTTGGGGCTGAAAACAAATGAAGAAAGATTGTGTTTTCCCACATACTTTGACCTCTAACCATAAACTATCCCCTAAAATTGACACTTAAAGTGTTACTAAACCCAGGAGCCTGCATTCACTATATCTGGTCTTCCACAGAACATGAAAATGCAATTATTTTAGTAAATATAAACTGTTAAATATCTTTTCTCATCAGCAGTATATAACAGTCGTGTGGCTTCTATCAGTTTCTGGTAACGTTTGTAGGAGGAGTTTACATACTGTTCTATTAGGATCCAGGACCCCTGGTCCTCTGTCTGAACAGTGCTGATTGGCCCTGTGCAGATCACATGCACTCTCCCATGAAAAAAAAAAAAATACTTTTCTAGCAATACACACCAAACTGAGCATGTGCAGCCTGACTCCTATAGCTCAGTATATTATCAGACATGTACTGGAGTCCGTAAAAGAAGGGGAGAATCAGAGAAGACAGGATCAAACTGTCTTTTTACTTCGTAAAACGTATGTAGGTAAAGGGCCAGGCCCCTTTTTGTGATTCAGCACTGCGTCGTTTTAACTGACAATTGTGTGGTCGTGCAAAGTGGCTCCCAAATAAAATTGGTGTCCTTTTTTTCCCCACAAATAGAGCTTTCTTTTAGTGGTATTTGATCATCTCTGCAAGTTTTTATTTTTTACCCTATAAACAAAAATAGAGCGACATTTTTGGAAAAAAAAACCCAATATTTTTTACTTTTTGCTATAATAAATTAAATACCCCCAAAAAAGATATAAAAAAAAAAAACATTTTTTTTCCTCAGTTTAGGCCGATACATATTCTTCTACCTATTTTTGGTAAAAAAAAAAAATCGCAATAATTGATTAAAGATTAGTTTTCGCAAAAGTTTATGGCATTTTTATTGATAATTTTTTTTTTTACTACTAATGGCGGCGATCCACGATTTTCTTCGTGACTGCGACATTATGGCGGACACATCGGACAATTTTGACACATTTTTGGGACCATTGTCATTTTTACAGCAAAAAATGCATTAATTATTGTGAAAATGACAATTGCAGTTTAGGAGTTAACCACTAGGGGGCGCTGAAGGGGTTAAGTGTAACCTCATCCGTGTTTCTAACTGTAGGGGGGCGGGGCTGGATTTGTAACGTCACTGATCGTCTATCCCTATATCAGGGAACACACGATCAGTGACACTGCCACTGTAAAGAATGGGGAAGGTGTGTTTACACTCATCTCTCCCTGTTCTTCATCTCCTGTGACCGATCGCGGGACACCGGCGGCGATCGGGTCTGTGGGTGCCGTGGCCGTGGTCACGGAGCTTCGGACCGGGTCGCGGGCGCGCAAACCACGGCTGGGCACTTAAAGAGGACGTACAGGTACGTGCTTGTGCTCAGCCGTGCCATTCTGCCGACGTATATGGGCGTGAAGGGGTCCTTAAGTGGTTACTGCAGGATCGTTCTGCCAGCAACATCCTACATATGAAAATCAGTAAATTATTATGTGTGCAAAAGGCCTAATAAATACATTGTTCTTGTTGGTCTGGGCAAATCACAGAACAAAAATCCCAACACTCATGGCATGGAAAGGGGATAATTCCTTCCATTTGTTGAGTCCGGTGGTTTCAATACTAAATCGCTACAATGAATGAATGTTACACAAAGATTAACTTCTGAGAACAAAGACAACATTGTTGCAGGAACAGACTTAGCAGTAGAGGGTTATAAAGTAGCTCCAGTCTTGTTTTCCTTCAGTCCATTACCAGTTGGCAGAACTTCACTCTTTTAAACCAAAATGTACTATTTTTAACCCTTATGCTGCCAGCATTAGTAAATAGATATGAAATGATATCATATTTCCTTTTTTTTTTTTTTTTAAGTAATTTCCTGGTTCCCAGGCCTAGGCGAATGATGTCATACCTCCCAGGAGTCTTCAAGAGGGAAAGAGGGGCTTTCTCAGCTAAGCACACCCTTCTGCTGGCATGTCTGAGCTAAGGGCAGATGGATTCCAGGAAGTAAATCCTATCATCTGCCCTTACTCAAGATGGTCACTGCCAGAAATACTAGGGTGTGCTTTTTAGCAAAATAAGACATGGAGTGAATTTGCTTTGAACATTAAAAATTACATTAAATCGTGTTTTTGGTGCTCAGATGCAGTGTAATTCTGTAATTCTGCTTTAACCATTTGCTTACTGGGCACATAAACCCCCTTCGTGCCCAGGCGAAATTTCAGCTTCCTGCACTGCGTCGCTTTAACTGACATTTGCGTGGCCGCACGACGTGGCTCCCAAACAAAATTGATGTCCTTTTTTTCCCCACAAATAGAGCTTTTTTTTTTGTGGTATTTGATCACCTCTGCGGTGTTTATTTTTTAGGGCTATAAACAAAAAAAGAGCGACAATTTAAAAATATATATATATAATTTTTACTTGTTGCTATAATAAATATGCCAATTAAAAAAAAAAAAAAAAACATTGTCTTAGTTAAGGCCGATACGTATTTTTGGACGTATTTTTGTAAAAAAAAATCGCAATAAGCGACTGGTTTGCACAAAAGTTATAGCGCCTACAAAATGGGGAACAGAATTTTTTTACATTTTTATTATTATTTTTTTCTAGTAATGGCGGCGATCTGCGATTTTTATTGGGACTGCGATATTGCGGCGGACATATCGGACACTTTTGACACAAATTTGGGACCATTCACATTTATACAGCGATCAGTGCTATAAAAATGCACTAATTACTGTATAAATGTGACTGGCAGGGAAGGAGTTAACACTAGGGGGTGAGGAAGGGGTTAAATGTGTATCCTGGGTGTGTTCTAACTGTGTGGGGGGAGGGGGGTGACTGGGGGAGGTGACCGATGCTGTGTCCCTAGGGACACAGATCGGTCTCCTCTCCTCTGACAGCACGTGGAGCTCTGTGTTTACACCCCATCATTACACACAGAGCTCCACGTTCCTGCTGTGTTCCCGATCGCGTGTACCCGACGGGACATCGCGGCCGCCAGGTACACACATCGGCTCCTCAGCGATGCGCCGGGACAGTGTTTACCCGCTGCGCGCCACCCAGTGGCGCGTGCGGGTAATATACACAACTTGATGTCCAAAGACGTGACCCCGTCACTTCAGGTCCGCGCTGCAGACGTCTTTTGACGATAGCGCGGACCTGTAGTGGTTAAAGTGGATTTAAATCTTCAACCGTACCGCCTCATTTTTTTTATTTTTACCCCCACTAAATGGGAGGTGGGCTGTGCACATTTCAGATACTCGACCACCCAGAGGATCCAGCATTGTCCTTCTGCAACTGCTCCATCCCGAAATAGGGAAAATAAGTTGTTGGGACTTTAATTGAAACAGAACACTAGGGCAGAGTGAATCAATCAATATGATAAAAAATATATTTATTAATGGCATGCTAGAGCACAATGCAATGTAGGTAAACAGGGTGAGTTACAATGTATAACAGAAGCATGATTGGTAAATCATATAGCATTCTAACAGTAACATAAACAGACATAGTAACACATAATGAAACCAGCAGTGTGACCCAGAATGACAAATAACCATGATAAATAGTAAAATACAATTGATGATTCAGACAGTATCAAGCCCATAGTAGTAAACAGCTTCACTGTGACATGACAGCTATATTGTATGTTCGTATGCTCGACGTGTTTCGTGGAATATCTCCACTCATCAGGAGCAGCTAGGGACTGGGGTAGCCTACACAAAATGATAATTGATAATGAGAAACAAATTAATGGTAATTAATTAGAAAGGGAAGAGAGGGAACACTACACGGTGATTCCTAACAATCTTACCTATATAAGCAGTATAAGCAGTAGCAAAACTGATAGAAGGCATTTGGGGGCTGAGAGATCATAGCCCCGGGAGCTGAAGTGGCTGCAAAGCGGCAGCAGGGAGCATCCCTGCTCCATCCCTCACCACTGTATTTTTTGTGGAGTCATTGTGAAGCCCGACGACCGGCAGGCCACCCCCTCCCCTGTGTTAAACACTATACACAGCGAGCACTGTGCATGTCATTCACCTTTTTTTTCTAATCGGCTTAATAAAAGGATGGGCTTGGGGTGCGCAAATGATAATTCACTATTTTCAAACTCATCTCCCCCCTGCAAATCAGGAAGCAGGTCGTGACTGGCCAAAAATATCAGGCGATCCTATTGGATGCCTAATATAACTAGGATCCTCAAACTACGGCCCTTCAGCTGTTGTAGAACTACACATCCCATGAGGCATTGTAACACACTGACATTCACAGACATGGCTGGGCATGGTGGGAATTGTAGTTTCTGAACAACTGGTGGACCGTAGTTTGAAGACCCATGATTTAGGAGGAGGAAAGAAGAGAGGCAAGGTGAAAGCTGGCGTGCTGGAGATGAGCACACCAGAGCCGCTGCCCACAGCCCGCCACCTAGATGGGGTTGTTTGCCACCCCCCCCCCCCCCCCAAAAAAAAAAAAAAACACCGGCCGCCACTGATTACTAGTATAAAAAATAAAAATAAATAAAAATTCCAGTATATATCCCATAGTTTTTGGAAGCGATAACATTCACGCAAACCAATCAATATACGCTTATTGGGATTTTTTATGAAAAATATGTAGCAGAATATACATATTGGCCTAAATTAAGTCATTTTTTTTTTTTATTGGATATTTTATAGCAGAAAGGTAAAAGTATTGTTTTAAAAAAAATATTTTGAATGGCTGAGGTGGAGATTGTGACATCATTCAGCCGCCTCTCCCCCTCAGACAATCAGAAGAAGGCTTGTAATCATTGATAAACATACAAGACTTGCTGTAAATGGCGGAGAAGCACTGAAGTGGGCCAGCATATTTAGGCGTCAATCACATACACTATAAAAAAACATCCTAAAAGCCGGCAGCTACAAATACTGCAGCTGCAGACTTTTAATAAATGGACACTTACCTGTCCAGGGTGGCCACGATGTTGGCAGCCGAAGCCAAGCGATCACTCATCCCTCAGCTGCCCCGCCGCCATCCTCGGTGAGGGAATCATGAAGCTAAGCAATGCGGCTTCACTTCCCAACTGCGCATGCGCGAGTCGCGCTCCGCGTCCTTACTGGTCCCTGCTGTCTTCTGGGACCAGTGTGTTTCCCAGAAGACAACGGGGGGGGGGGGGGGTGACTCCCTATGCCCGGAAGTGGGTGTAAATACCTGTATTATACAGGTATCTGCACCTCCCTCCCCCTGAAAGGAGCCAAATGTGACACTGGAGGGGGGGGGGAGGGTTCTGAAAAGCGGAGGTTCACTTTTTGTGTGGACCTCCGCTTTAAGACCTTGAGACCCATCACCTGATTGGCTGAAAAGACAGGTGATCCTATTGGATGCCTAGGAAGAGGGGAGGAAACGCACTGCCGCCGTGATGGAGGAAAGAACAAAGGAATCGATGCCCGATGCTGATGCCTGATGCCCGCCACCTGCCACCTAGATGGGATAAGTGCTAGACCAACAGGCAAACAGTGAGCAGGCGGGGGGACATTTAAGAGTGCCACCCCCCCCAAAAAAAAATGCTACTGGATTTCTCCCCAATGGGACACAAAAAGCTGACAGGGGTTATAACTTAGTTTTGCCTGTAGTTCTCCTTTAACAGTCGATGAATTATTATTAGATGTCCAGGTCTTACTCATCTCTGTATTTAGTGTTAGGAGGGATGTTTTCACTTCCCAAGCAAACTTCAGCACCAGTATTTGGATAGCTCATAAAAAAGAAATAAATAGAGACTCTGAGCCGGATTCAGAAAGAACTTACGTCGGCGTATCTGTTGATATGCCGCGTAAGTTCTAGGATGCGCCGGCGTATCTTTTTTCTGTATTCAGAAAGCAAGATACGCCGGAATTTTGATAAGATACGAGCGGCGTAAGTCTCTTACGCCGTCGTATCAAAGTTGCATATTTACGCTGGCCGCTAGGTGCCGCTTCCGTCGATTTATGCGTTGAATATGGTAATGAGCTAGATACGCCAATTCAGAAACGTACGTGCGCCCGGCGCATTTTTTTACGTCATTTGCGTAAGGCTTTTTTCCGGCGTAAAGTTACCACTGCTATAGGAGGCGTAGCCAATGTTAAGTATGGACGTCGGGACAGCGTCGAATTTTCCGTTGTTTACGTCGTTTGCGTAAGTCGTTCGCGAATAGGGCTTTACGTAAGTTACGTTCACGTCAAACCAATGAGTATTTGCGGCGTAATTTTGAGCATGCGCACTGGGATATGTCCACGGCCGGCGTCATTTACGTGGGGTCACGGATAATTTTAATACAACACGCCCCCTACCTGCCTAATTTTAATTACGCGCACTTACGCCGGCACATTTAGGATACGCCGCCGTAACTTAAGAAGTGCTTTGTGAATACAGCACTTGCCTCTCTAAGTTGCGGTGGCGTAGTGTAAACAAGATACGCTACGCCCGCACAAAGTTACGCTGGTTTTTCTGAATCCGGCCCCAGATGTTTTGGAACTACATTTCCTATGCTACTCCACTACAATCCAGAGTGCATGAGCATCATGGGAAATGTAGTTCCAAAACATCTGGAGTGCCAAGGTTTGCCATCACTGCCCTAGGGTGTAACATGGAACACAATGCCATACAGCATCCCCTGTCCTCAAACTCTCCCTCCTATCTGAATCATGTGACGCTTCTCCCCGCGGGCTTCTGTCGATTCTCAAATTCAGCTTGGCTAGGTTGGCTCCGCCCTCACCTCCACACCGCCATTCAGTTTTATTTCCACAGGTCTGTGAATGGAAGACTTCAAGTCCCATCTGCCTTCACAGCAGAGAGACTTCTAGTTCTCAATACAGCACAAGTGCCGTGATATCACCACATTCCTAGTCTAGTGTTTACTTCCTCCAGCCCCATAACCAAAAGTCCATACCTCTGTACAGACCTGGAGCTGGGGGAAGAGCAGAGGTGGACTGACCATTCCAGAACTCGGCACTGCCCGAGGGCCCCATGCCACTAGGGGGCCCCATCAGGGTTGCCAGCCTCAGTAAAATCAGGGACAGCATGTAAAAATCTGTGTTTTTTTTTTTTAAATCCCAAGATTATAGACACTCTGGGCCAGATTCTCAGAGGCGCTACAACGGAGTATCTCAGATACCCCGTCGTATCGCCGTTTTTTTTGGCTCGTATCTATGCGAGTGATTCTTAGCATCACTTTGGCATAGATACGCTTGAACATCCGACAAGTAATACCATTACACTTGCGGATCGTAGTTGTAATGACAACTCCGGCCACTAGGTGGCCTTTACGTTGTTTTCTCATTTGCCTATGCAAATGAGGCTACTACGCCGATTCCCGATCGCTTTTACGCCGCACCGTCGTCGCGTACGTCGTTTTCGTTCGCGTAAGGTTACCCCTGCTTCTATGAGGAGTAACCTTACGAAGTACCGTCGGATGCCGTCAGGTGCCGTCGGATGCCATGTTAAGTATGGCGTCGGGTCAGCGTCGGCTTTTTCCGTCGCTTACGTCGTTTTACTAACTCGTTCGCGAATAGGGAGTTGCGTAAATGACGATCACGTCGTTTTGACGTCGGTTTCAATGCGCATTGGGCTTTTTCCCCGGCCGGCGCATGCGCAGTTCGTTCGACGCAGGGGGGCGCTTAATTTAAATACAAGCCGCCCCATTTGAATTACGCGGGCTTACGCTGGGCCATTTTCGCTACGCCAACGCAAACTACGGAGCAAATGCTTAGGGAATACGGCACTTGCTCTAGTACGATGCGGCGCCGTAGTGTAAATGGCTTACTCTACGCCGGCGAACTTCTTAGAGAATCTGGCCCTCTGCCTCTCCAGTACCTTTTCAGTGTGTGTATTCTGGGTGTGTGTATAGTGTGTATTTATATACTGTGTGGCTTTAAAATCTATTGCCTGTGGGCCCCAATATCTCCTATTGCCCAGGGGCCCCATAATCTTATAGTGCCCAGGGGCCCCATAATCTCCTAGTGCCTGGGGTCCCCATAATCTCCTATTGCCTGGGGTCCCCATAATCTCCTATTGCCTGGGGGCCCCATAATCTCCTAGTACCCGGGGGCCCCATAATCTCCTAGTACCCGGGGGCCCAATAATCTCCTATTGCCTGGGGGCCCCATAATCTCCTTGTGCCCAGGGGCCCAATAATCTCCTAGTGCAGGAGGCCCCCTAATCTCCTATTGCCCAGGGGCCCCATAATCTCCTATTGACGGGGGCCCCAAAAAATGGGCTCTTTTCTTCTGCCAACTGCCTGCTACAGAGTGTTCAGGCAGCGGGGGGGTCTGGAGAAGGCAATGCCTGAGCGTGTAGTGTGATGTCATGGTGCAAGGGAGCCGAGCAAAGCAGCCGGAGCCTCCAAAATCCTGTCCCTGAGCTACTTACTTACTTACTGTATCGAAAATACAATAAGAAATATGTTTTTTTTTTGCCTTAATATCTATCTTAACCGCTTGCCGCCCGCCGCACGCAGATATACATCCCCTTTAAGATCGCTGCACTGTGGACGCACGCCCGCCACAAGCTCCGTGACTCCGACCGCAGGTCCCACGGACTCCATGTCCGCTGGCATACCCGCGATCGTGTCACGATGAGGGGGAGATGCTGATGTAAACAAGCCTTTTCCCAGTCTTCCTAGTGACAGGACAGTGTACACAGCTTCCTGTGATCGGAAGCAGTGATCACTGTCGTGTCACACACAGCCCATCCTCTCTACAGTTAGAACACATCCCTAGGGCACACTTAACCCCCTTCAGCGCCACCTAGTGGTTAACCCCTTCACTGCCCATGTTATTTTCACAGTAATCAGTACATTTTTATAGCACTGCTCGCTGTAAATATGACAATGGTCCCAAAAATGTGTCAAAAGTATCCGCCATAATGTCGCAGTCACGATAAAAATTGCTGATTGCCACCATTACTAGTAAAAAAAAATATTAATAAAAATGCCATAAAACTGTCCCCTATTTTGTAGACGCTATAACTTTTGCGCAAACCGATCAATAAACGCTTATTGCGATTTTTTTAACAAAAATATGTAGAATACGTATCGCCCTAAACTGAGGAAATTTTCTTTTTATATATATTTTTTGGGGGATATTTATTATAGCAAAAAATAAAAAATATAGAATTTTCTTCATTGTATTTTTGTTTATAGCGCAAAAAATAAAAACCGCAGAGATGATCAAATACCACCAAAAGAAAGCTCTATTTGTGTAGGAAAAAAATACGTCAATTTTGTTTGGGAGTCACATGGTACGACCGCGCAATTGTCAGTTAAAGCGACGCAGTGCCAAATCGCAAAAAGTGACCCGGTCTTTGACCAGCAAAATGGTCCGGGGCTTAAGTGGTTAAATGACATTGCTATTTGCAAATTGGACTTGTTTGTAGCGTAAATATAAAGATTTGCATTTAAAACTGTAATTGTGAAACTTTTGGAAATGTCAATAAAACCTTGGACGTGCCAATACATTTTGGGTGTTGTGTCATTATATTTCAATCTGGTGTGTATATTTTGGGGTGCCATTAAAGTGGAACTGAACCAACAAGCAGACAGGATTTTATTACAGAAGGAACATGCAATAGAATGAACCTACCTGCCTTCTCTGGAGATGTAAACTAAGCTGTGCATGCGCAGCTTACCTTACAGCTCTGAGCCAATCTTGGTGTGCTGGGATGATGACCTTCTGCACATGAGCAGGAGCGACATCACCCCCTGCAGGCCAATAGAGAAGGAGAAGATGTCGGCAAGGGACAGGACCGTTGTAGGGTAGGTAAGTCTTGACTCCTTGAGTTCCACTTTAAGAATTTGGGCACAGGCTGCATTTGGGCACAGGCTAGGCTGCATTTGGGCACAGGCTAGGCTGCATTTGGGCACAGGCAAGGCTGCATTTTTTTCCCTGAAAATTCCCTCTGAAATTGGGGTGCGCGTTATACGCCAATAAATACGGTAGCTCATCCAGCATTTAGCCGCGTTTCAGTTTGTGCGATTTTCACTATGCTTTTTGCTGCGATTGTCGTGCTTTTTGTTTTCTTCATGCGTTTGGGGTATCATTAATAATTAATGTCACGAGGCGCGTATTTCGTGAGTTCTTGGAGCGCGCAGATGTGAATGGAGCCTATATATACAAGAATGAAGATTTTAGAAGGTGTCCACCTACCGTCTGGGGGGGAGTGCCCACCCTCATCTCCACATAGTAGCCCTGGCCGGACTTTCCTCGTAGGTTGTCCTTCATGTCCATGAAGTTGGTCTCCTCCTCTGCTGAGCGCCTCTCTCTGCTCCCATGGACCTCTCCGGGCCCAGCAGGGACATTTCTCAGAGGCACTTTGATGGCCACCAGCCCAGACACCGGCATGAGGCTGGGGAGAAGCATCAGAAGGAGGCTGCCCTTCCTGGCCAACGCCAAAAGCTTCATCTTCTGAGCTGCCAGCGTCCTCCTTCTCTGATGACCGAGGCAGGCTCTCCTTTGTCAGAGCAACTTGAGGAGCTCCATGTCAGCAGCAGCCATGGGGAGGATGGAGGATGGAGGAGCTACAGGCCAGCGGCGGCGGGGAGGAGGAGGAGGGTGACAGCTGTCATACAGGAGGTCGGAGGTCTTCCTTCCGTCCCCCCTCTCTCACCATGGCACTGGGGTACCCCTCCTCTCCGGCCTCAGGTGTCCCCCCGCCTCGGATGGATGCTGCTGAGTTGCGGAGGATGAGAGAAGCTGAGATGCTCGGAGCAGAAGGAGGAGGAGAAGGAGGAGGAGGAGGGATCCTGCTGCTCCATGGGAGATGTAGTTTCATCGGTGACCCGGAGAGCGAATGTCCCCATCCGATCCTACAATGTGACCAACCTCACTGTGGGAGAGATCACCCCATACACCCTCACTGTGGGAGAGATCACCTTATACACCCTCACTGTGGGAGAGATCACCCCATACACCCTCACTGGGAGAGAGATCACCCTATACACCCTCACTGGGAGAGAGATCACCCTATACACCCTCACTGGGAGAGAGATCACCCTATACACCCTCACTGGGAGAGAGATCACCCTATACACCCTCACTGGGAGAGAGATCACCCCATACACCCTCACTGGGAGAGAGATTCACCCTATACACAAAACCCTCACTGGGAGAGAGATCACCCTATACACCCCTCACTGGGAGAGAGATCACCCTATACACCCTCACTGGGAGAGAGATCACCCTATACACCCTCACTGGGAGAGAGATCACCCTATAACACCCCTCAAGGGAGAGAGATCACCCTGTACAACACCCTCACTGGGAGAGAGATCACCCCATACACCCCAACTGGGAGAGAGATCACCCTATACAATCCTCACTGTGAGAGATCACCCTATACACCCTCACTGTGGAGAGAGGTCACCCTATACACCCTCACTGGGAGAGAGATCACCCTAATACATACACACTCACTGTGGGAGAGATCACCCCATATCACACCACCCTCACTGGGAGAGAGATCACCCCATACACACCCTCACTGGGAGAGAGATCACCCTATACACCCTCACTGGGAGAGAGATCACCCTATACAAACACCCTCACTGGGAGAGAGATCACCCCATACACCCTCACTGGGAGAGAGATCACCCTATACACCCTCACTGGAGAGAGATCACCCTATACACCCTCACTGAGAGAGATCACCCTATACACCCTCACTGGGAGAGAGATCACCCTATACACCCTCACTGGGAGAGAGATCACCCTATCACAACCCTCACTGGGAGAGAGATCACCCTATACACCCTCACTGGGAGAGAGATCACCCTATACACCCTCACTGTGGGGAGAGATCACCCCATACACCCTCACTGGGAGAGAAGATCACCCCATACACCCTCACTGGGAGAGAGATCACCCTATACACCCTCACTGTGGGAGAGATCACCCCATACACCCTCACTGGGAGAGAGATCACCCCATACACCCTCACTGGGAGAGAGATCACCCTATACACCCTCACTGGGAGAGAGATCACCCTATACACCCTCACTGGGAGAGAGATCACCCCATACACCCTCACTGGGAGAGAGATCACCCTATACACCCTCACTGGGAGAGAGATATACACCCTATACAACACCCTCACTGGGAGAGAGATCACCCCATACACCCCTCACTGTGAGAGAGATTCACCCTCATACACCCTCACTGTAGAAGAGATCACCCTATACACCCTCACTGGGAGAGAGATCACCCTATACACCCTCACTGAGAGAGATCACCCTATACCCCCTCACTGGGAGAGAGATCACCCCATACACCCTCACTGGGAGAGAGATCACCCATACACCCTCACTGGGAGAGAGATCACCCTATACACCCTCACTGTGGGAGAGATCACCCTATACACCCTCACTGTGGGAGAGATCACCCCCATACACCCTCACTGTGGGAGATGAGATCACCCTATACACCCTCACTGTGGTAGAGAGAGTCACCCTATACATCCTCACTGTGGAGAGATCACCTATACACCCTCACTGTGGGAGAGAGATCACCCTATACACCCTCACTGTGGAGAGAGATCACCCTATACACACCTCACACTGGGAGAGAGATCACCCTATACACCCATAAAAGAAGACACCCTCACTGTGGGAGAGATCACCCTATACACCCTCACTGGGGAGAGAGATCACCCTATACAGACCCTCACTCACTGGGAGAGATCACCTATACACCCTCACTGGGAGAGAGATCACCCCATACACCCTCACTGTGGAGAGAGAGATCACCCCATACACCCTCACCCTATACACTCGGGAGAGAGATCACCCTATACACCCTCACTGTGGGAGAGATCACCCTATACACACCCTCACTGTGGGAGAGATCACCTATCACCCTCACTGTGGGAGAGAGATCACCCTATACACCCTCACTGGGAGAGAGATCACACCCTATACATCCTCACTGTGGGAGAGATCACCTATAGACATCACCCTCACTGTGGGAGAGAGAATCACCCCTATACATCACCTCACTCACTGGGAGAGAGATCACCCCATACATACACCCTCACAGTGGGAGAGAGATCACCCTATACACCCTCACTGTGGGAGAGACACCTCCACTCACTGGGAGAGAGATCACCCCTACACCCTCACTGGAGAGAGAGAGATCACCCCATGGGAGACACCCTCACTCACTGGAGAGAGATCACCCCATACACCCTCACTGTGGAGAGAGATCACCCTATACACCCTCACTGTGGGAGAGATCACCCATCACAGAGACACCCTATACACCCTCACTGGGAGAGATCACCCTATACCACCCTCACTGTGGAGAGAGATCACCCTATACACCCTCACTGGGAGAGATCACACTATACATCCTCACTGTGGGAGAGATCACCCAATAACACCCTCACTGGGAGAGAGATCAGATTCACACCTATACACCCTCACTGGGGGAGAGATCACCCTATACACCCTCACTGTGGGAGAGATCACCCTATACACCCTCACTGGGAGAGAGATCACCCTATACACCCTCACTTGGGAGAGATCACCCTATACACCCTCACTGTGGGAGAGATCACCCTATACACCCTCCACTGAGAGAGATCAA